>JAQIVZ010001856.1:0-26737 GCA_034700945.1 Arrhopalites spinosus
CGCGCTTTCAAAATTTTGAAGGTTCTGGTTGTGAACAAATTAGGCCGTGTCAATTAGTAGTAAAGTTGGCGGGAGAATTAAATAATTCGTGGGAAATTTGTCCTTCATTGATCAAAAAGTTAATTGCCTTGAAACTGGATAAAATGAAAACAGTTTTGGGGGTACCATAAAATGACTTTGAACATTACTGGAATTTATTTAAAATTGAAATGGCGCGAAATTCAACAGTCAAATTTTGGTATAATAAAAAAACAGTGGTGGCTCGATTGAATTGTATAAATTTTATGTAATATTTAATGACTTGGATCAATTTAATCCCAAAGTGATGGGCCAAAGAATGGAGAGTTTGATGAGTAGCGGCATCTACTGGCTGTGGGATAAATGGGATTTAATTCGTTTTCCAAGTCAAACGTCAAAAAACAACGCCAGTGTGAGTCTAAATGACTAGACTGTGGAACAAGTCAGGGCGTTGTCATTCAAAAATTCGGATATCCATTTAGTTTTTTATATTTGGTTAATTTGTTTGGCCATCGTGTCCATTTATTTTATTATTTTTGACATTTTAGCGCGATTTTGTGGGAATTTTAAAATTGGGTCACAATAAAAATACAAACAATATGGTGATTTAATTATATTGAGAAATGGTACAATTAAAATAATTATGAACATCAGTCTCAAAAGAACTGAGAAATCGATGAGAATTGGCTCGCAATTTGATTCGAAACGAAATGAACAAAAATGAGGGTCTGATATGAGTTAAGGTCAAAATTGTGCCACCATTGATATCTAACACAACTGCCTACATTTTTATCTGTTAAAAATAAAAATGACAAATCTCTCTCAACAGACTTTTTTATTTTGAATTAAAGAGCAACAAGATTTGTATGCATGACTCATTCATCCTTTTTTGCATGACACGCTCGATTTCATATCAAATAAAATTGTGAGTCACTCTCAATTCATTCCTTCACCTCCTCCTGGGCTAGTCCGGCGTTTTTGTTGGTACACAATCATTTGACAAGGAAAAGTGTAAAATTCAAAACCGAGCGCCACATTGGTTAAAATTTGTACAATATTTGTGCTTCAAATTAAATTGTTTTTTTAAAGTTATTTTGCAGCAAATAAAATGGCAGGTCATACAGAACAAGATGTTGAAGAAACAAATGGACATATTCTCAAAATAAAAAAATTGGCTGCTTCTCAAGAGCACGCTGAAAAAATTGACCAATTATTCAAAAAATATGGCACCATATCAAATGACTTGTCTCATCATTCTAAACCCTTTACTATGAATCTTCCTGGTTTTCCTCAAGCTGAAATTATTCGAGCTGGCGCCATTTTAATAACTAGTCATGTAAGTGAGACAAACGAAAAAGAATTTGTAGTCATCCTTGGAACAGATGCAGACTCCGCTTTCGGCAATGTCCAAGAAAATGAAGAAACAACCAAAATTTCTGCTTGGAGTTCCTGGTTTTCTGGTCAGTGTGACGCTACAGATGAAACTTTTGTGGAAACGATCATTCGAGAATGTTTTGAAGAGTCCTCTGGACTTTTCACTTTAACAGCACAAGATGTCGCTCGAGCTGTTGAATCTAACCAATTTTTGTATTGTCCTAATGACAAAACTTTGGCTTTGCTCACTTTTAGTGAGGAATTTTCGGTGGGCGCTGAGGGAAGACTCAAATTGAACGAAGCACGCTCGATTTTAAATTCCTATGACAGCCATTATTTAAGCGTCCCACCCGCCATGTTGGAAATGTCGGAATATCACTGTGTCAAAATGAATCAATTTTTACAAGTAGTAAAGCGCATGGGTGACCCTGAAATTAAGATGAAGAAACGGAACGACCCTGTTTATCAAGTGGAGACGACTACAGGGAAAATTTTAAGAATGGACCATTACTACTGTCGTACACTCGGGGTAGAGGGCGCGGCAGAAAAATTACAGGAAATGATTGCCATTGGTCTTGCGTAGTATTTTGATGTGTGGCAATGAAAATTTAATATTTTGAAAAAAATAAACATGTTTACTGTTATATTTGAAATAAATCTCACAATAATTTTATGACCAATGTCAACAGTTTATTTTTAAATCCAAGTTAAATCATTTAACTCATAAATTTTTATTTGCTTTTTTTTGCGACCACTGCTCACACTAGGTCACCCATATTTTACAATTAATTAAATAGTATCAAGTTTCTATCATCTCAATTAAATGATATAATCAACGTCATTCCATTAAAATAATCATCGGTTTAATTATTAATTAAAAAATTAGAATAGTTAATTTAATCAGTACATTTTATTGACTACGGCAAGTTTAAATACAATTGGTATCATTTTTGTACGTCATCTCAACTAATCTCAATTAAATAAGGGACACCCATGAAAATAAAATTCTCATACACAAATAAAACATTCTAATCCCGCCATCATTAAAATGTGCAGTCCCTACAAAACAATTTTTACTTGGAATTTTCAGATTAAATTAATTGAGATTAAAATGCAAAATTTAATCTACAAAGAATCCGACTTTCTATAAAACCCCCAAATTTTTAATTCAATTAATTTTAACCCACTCTCAAAATGGGTCTCGTCAATTGTCTTTTCCTTTTGTCGTTTTCGTTGCTACCTCTCGCCCTTCGTGCCTTTGAATGCCCGGGCGAGGGAAAATGGCCGGAACCAACCAACCCCCAAAAGTACCACGTGTGTAGTCTCAGCGAGGGTCAATTCACACGATATACTTTCACCTGCCCACCCGAGACAATTTTTTGTTCTCAATTTAGCACTTGTCAATACCCAGAAGTTTGCCCATCATCAAATGGTGAGTTTTGTATTTAAAATGGCTGCCAAAAAATCATACACATTTAAAATGACCACTTTAGATCAATTCAACGTCTCATTGGCTGATCCATTCCAAAAGGAATCATCATGGAGACAAATGACTTGCACTGAAGCAGGACTTGAATGCAACGCCACCTGTAAATATGTCGACTGGTATACCATCCCCGATCGTAAAATAATTTCTCCACCCAGAGTCTGGTTTTTCTTCCAACCCCATGAGTCCACTCGATGCTTTCAACAATGTTTAAAATCCTCGCGATTTTGTACTGCCTACTCTTTCAACACAGAGGGCGGTCAATGTAATTTGTATGATATTGTCAAATTGGAGTACATTCAAAATACACCAGGATGGTCCCTTGGTATTAGAAAATATCCTTCTGTCTCAATTCTCAACAATGAGTGGCACGTGACTACCAATTTGCGCCCTAGAGGCGCCTCATTAAAAACAGAACAAGTCACCAATTGGGTTCAGTGTATGGGTCTTTGTTCTTATTGGACTGGAGGTGATTGTGCTGCCGCCGTGTTTGAACTTTTAACCTCAAATTGTACTCTCTACCCTTCTTCGAGTACTAAAGATGTCACAGCTGAGCGCAGACTAGTCACCATACAACACACTTCTAGCATGTACAACCACGAGTCTTGGCGCTTCATCTATTTTGGCGCCATCTCTCCAGGTGATGTGGAACCCTTCAGAAGTCTGACAACCCAAAATGTGAACTCGTGTCTATCCGAATGTGCGCAAACGAGTCAGTGCATGATGGTCACAGTGAGAGGGTCAGAAGATGGGGTCACGTGTCAAATTTGGAACTACACCCAGACCCAGACAACTTTAATAGAAGAAGACGATGGGGTCCATTCGTATTTGTTAAATGTCCCCAAAATGAACACCCAGTACAAGCAACTACCCCATTACGTCCAACCCCGTCCCAAATTGTCGTCCATGTTGTTCCAAAGTAGTCCCCAATTATGTCACCTGGCGGCCAAAAACAATCCAAAGTGTGCCTACTACTCCTTCAATGAGACCAATGCGGTTTGTAGAATATTTCATAAAAATAACATGACTATGAGAATTTATTCAAATTACCCACCCACGCCTGGACAAACTTTTTCAAAAACTTTGGTTTCCAACAACTCTCTTTATTATTCGTTCAACTCCTACTGGGTTTCAAATTCCCCGCCGTTGCAATATCAACAAGTTAAAGAGTACAATCTGACCCTTTGTATGGAACAATGTCTCGACTCGTCCGTTTGTGTTGGGGTTGCCTTGAACAGTCCAGAGGGCTCTTGCGTCACTTTGAATGAAGCGGAACTCAATGGAACTAATCAACAAATAAAAGAGTACCCGGCTGACCTTGCCTACCAAATATTTGTAAAATTGGTTGACCTCCGATTCCTTGAAAATCAAGTCGAGGTCAATTGTCACCCAAAAACTGAAATCGATGACCATCTCAAGTTGGAACAAAATCTACAGACCACAAGGGACTCACTTTGCTCCCAAAATTCAACCTACATACCACCCCACGGGTCAGGTTTTACAGGGGGAGCCACATTCAGTTTGGAGCCTGGCCAAAAGTCAAGGTCAAAATTGAATACTCAGGTCAGTACTAGAAGCAGTCGTAAAAAAAAGAATCCCGTTGATGTGGGGATGAGTGTGGTCAGTGGTGTGGCAGCAGGAGCGGCAATAGGTGCTGCTCTTGGAGGTGGCGCTGGGGCAGTGGTGGGCGCAATTGGAATGGGCGCTGCAAGTGCAATAGGCTCTGGACTTTTGTGGCTTGGTTGCTCCATCTTTGGGTGTGGTAAGGAAGAGCACGTGAGCTGCGACATTCGATGTGGCAATTCCAAAGTCAGGTCCGGCGTTGACGCCCTCTGTTTTTGTAAAAAACAACCCGAAACAACCCCAGATGAAAATTCCCTCCACTTGATTGATCAAGGCCGCCCGGAACTCCAGGAAAATTGTGAGAACACCCACGTGGGTCAAAAATGTCCCATTTGTTGTCGGGTAGGCTATGAACCAGAATCGAATCCTGAGTGTGTTTGCTCCGACAACTCCGAAGCATTTTGGGACCCCAATCCTACAAAATGTCGGGGAAAAGAGAAATGTCATTTGGAGCTCTCATTTTGGGGTCAAGATGACATAATAGAGTTGATCCCCATTGAGAGTTGTCATGGTCAACTTTATTATGGAGTGGCCTTCAATATTGTGAAAAAAATTCCATTTTACTCCATCTATTATTTCAGTTCTCAAAACAAGGAAACGGCCTCCAACAAAGATTTTACATGGCGGAAGTACCCGTGTACAGAACTAGAGGAATTTCAAATCAGTGGAGATGATTACACCGCCATCAATTCTAACCTCCCAGACTCCTGGTGGGATCGAGGTCATTTGACCCCTAAAGCAGACATGCGCTTTACAGCTGACAGCATTGCTTCAACATTCTTTTTTGTTAATGCCGCACCCCAAGATCGACACACAAATCAACAAATTTGGCGCATACTAGAACTCCGCATTCGTAACCTTTTGTCTACCCGTCCGGGCCATGACCTTCGTGGTGGTTATGTCATGACAGGGGTTTGTCTGGGTGAGGGCTACGAGGGTCAGTCTATTATACCCAAATGTTTTTGGAAATTGGTTTGTACAAGGACGAACAATGATGAGGTCACCGTGGCTGCTTTTTACCATCCCAATACACCCACCACGAGGACTAATGCAGCCCAAATGAAAGGTCACGTGTTCAAGGTGAGGGACCAAAGTGAATTAACCCCAGATTTGGTGGGTTTTGATTCAACCAATTTGTGGTATGAAGCCCTCAAGTTTGATGGGTTGGGTGGTAATGGAATTAATCCGGAAGAATGTGCGCGCGCAAGTAAAATTAATTTCCCAAAATTTCCTGGTGGGAGATCTGGAACTTTTGGAGATGAGCATGCGCTGTATAATTTTTGGAATGATAATTTATTTGGGGAAGATTTCGACCCGAATATTTTTGACGGGGAAGAAAACCCGGAAGTACCCCAAAGTTCTTCTGGTTCTCCTCCACTTTGTAAGAAAAAAGTTGTCGGTTATGTCACTGGATGGAGCGACGTCCCTTTTACTGTGTCAGCCGCCTCTTATTTGACTCACGTCATCTTTGCTTTTGTCGAAATCAAGTCGGATGGCCGGCTAGTGGTTGGTAGTGCAGACACGCAAAATTCAGCTAATTTAGACGTCGATGCCAAAAAATCATTTTTGAGACTCCACGAAATTAAACTGGCCAAGCAGAAATTGGGCGGGAGATTGAAAACCATGTTCGCCGTGGGTGGGTGGGAAAACTCGCAATATTATTCGAAAGTGGCGGGAAATTCTCAACTGACTGAAAATTTTATTCGCACGGCTATTGACCTCATCGATTACTTTGACATGGATGGAGTTGACATTGACTGGGAGTATCCAGTTGGCGGGGTAAGATGGCAGTAATTTTAAAAAAATTTGCGGTTTTTATTTAAAATTTTGTCTCATTTAGGGAGCCAACGTTGGGGTCAAAGAAGACCGTGAAAATTATGTCAAATTCTTATCGTCCCTCCGGACAGCCCTGACAAGTCATGCAAAGGCAAAGGGGAGGTCAAGTTATTTAATAACAATTGCCGGCGCGGCAGGGTCATGGGTTTTAGAACCCGGCTACGATTTGGAGAAAATAACCAAAATAATCGACTGGGTCAATGTCATGACTTATGACTACAATGGAGCATGGGATTCAAAATGGGGAGCCTATACAGGTACTTAATTAATTAGCCTTTAATTAAATGACCCTTATTTTATATGACCTAGGACCCCACGCCCCTCTTTATTTCGGAGCACCCCATGGCTACTCTGGAAAAACAAATGTTGATTTCACCCTCAAGTACTATACATGCCGAATTGGTGACCCCTCAAAAGTTGTCATGGGACTTGGTTTTTATGGGCGGTATTGGAATCACAGTGGGTCAGCCATTGACTCTAATGACCCCGTTTGGAGACAAGCCATTCCTAATGAAAGCGGGAAATTTGATGGGGGGTTTGAACCTTGGTCTAGTGTCAAAAAATCTTATTTGTCGAAAGAAGCATTCACAAAATCATGGCATGAAAAAACAAAGACCCCGTACATGACCAACAAAGATGGCTTCCTCCTGGCCTATGAAGATCCCAGGTCAATTCAAGAAAAGGTCAAATACGCTGCTGCCAAAGGATTAGGCGGAGTCATGATTTGGGCTATAGATTTAGACGACCCTGAATTGACAATGTTGAGAACTGCCAGCTCTAGCGTCCTCTGTGGTGGAATTGGTTCAAATGGAATTTCTGGTAACTACAAGTGCCCTCCAATTCAAGAACAAAGATGGTGGACTCTTCTGGATGGAGATGGAAGTAAGGGTGGCATGTGTGGTAAGTCAGCTCCACTTTTTAATGGCTACTACCCAGTTTGTGACCCAGAAGACCCTGGGTTTTCTTGCTGTTCTACTGGAGGTTGGTGTGGCAGTGGGGATTCGTTTTGTAAGTGTGATGGCTGTGTAAATTATTATGATAATCCTGAAAAAATCCTGGATGAACCTGTCAAGCCTAAGGGTCCCGTTAGATGGCATACTTTGGACACAATTAAACCAGGTGCTCAATGTGGGTACACTGGTCAGCTTTTGCCAAGCGGGAAGTTTGCAATTTGTAATCCAGACGACCCTAATGGCCATTGTTGCTCTCCAGCGGGGTACTGTGGCAAGTCAAGCGAATTTTGTGAGTGTGAGGGTTGCGTCAATTTCAAAACAAACCCGAATTTTGAATTCCCGCCAAAAACATGGATTGACCAAGGAGCTGATGCGGGTAAATGTGGGAAGAATGCAAAAGTGAATGGAAAGCCCGCCACTTGTAATCCACTCTCTACAAAATATCATTGTTGTAGTGCCAGTGGCTATTGTGGTACAGGGGCCGAGTACTGTACTTGCGCGGGTTGTGTTGACTTTAAAATTTAAATAAAAAAAGTTTATTTTATTTCTCTGCTTAAATTAAATTCTCAAATATAATTGTAAATTCTATAAATTCTGTAATTGCAATTAAAATTTAATTTGACCTTGAGTGTGCAGAGCAGGACATTTTTAGATCCCAAAAAATGTATGATTATTTATAGCGGCATAATTTGTATGCACAATTTAATTGTTGTGTTATTTATTTGGCTTTAAAAATATGGAAAAATGTCGGTAATTTTTGAATTTATCAATCTATGTAGTGAGCATCAATTAAAATTGAATTAAATCCTCAAGTCAGTTTAATTTTTAGCAAATACAATATTTTATTAGCCCAAATTGATGAAAAGTACAAAAATGTGAAATGAGTGACAAGGAGAGACTGGAACAAAATGTAAAGAAATGACAAGCGCGAGTATTTAAATTTTAAAAAGAAGAAAATTATTCATCAGTTTTCTTTTTCTCCTTCCTTGGACTTTGTTCAAAATACATGAAATCAATGAGTAAACACGCTCCCAAGAGGAGAGCCTTGAATTCCACATTCAAATCGGAGGGAAATTGAATGACGAAATTATCCGCATCCGATAGTCCCTCCTTACAAAAACCAGACCATTTTTTACTGATTTGACCCAACTCCGTCCCGTCCATGTCAAAAACATTGAAATCCACGTCACAACAAAAACATGAACAACAATTGGACGGACAACAACCACGTGGTCCCCGAATTCTTAAAACTGGATCCCCAGATTTATTTAAAATTTTGAATTTTGGAGTATTACACGAAGACCAAGTTTGTTTTACTTCACCCAATAATTGACCTGGTGGTGACATAACAGAGATGGATTGGAGACAACAGCATGGACAACAGGCGCAGGATTGGCATGTCCATGGACGTTCCAAATGAATTATTTCCTGACCATTTGGAGTCTTGATGGTCATGTCAAAGGAACGGAGGGGTCCACAATATTGTCGGGTGAAACAAGAGTTTTCTTCTTTACAATTAAATAGATGAAGGTCACCAGAGGTCACTTCATATCTATTTTTTGTTTCACAACCACAACAAATTTCTATGAGTTCCTTCTTTTGACGGATTTCTAATTGATTGAGGGACTGCAAGAGTGACAATTGGGCACTGGCACTGGATTCAACAATCGGGTAGAATTCCCGCCCAAGGGGTTCTAGGGTTATTGGTTCCATTTTGAATTATTTAGAGGGAAAAATTAATTAAATAATTTCTACCAACTCCAAAATATCTCTAGATCTTTACTTTAAATAATAAATAAATTGTAGTGGGGTGATTATTGGGAGAGTAGGTCCCTCTTGTGTATAATTTTTTTAAATAATTAAATACTTAAATCCAACAGGCTAATTTAGACTACAATTTTGTGCAGAGTTAAAATTGTGCTTTGTGTGAGATGAGAGAGGAATTTCAACCTTAATAGTAAAAGAGGGATCGATAAATGTGCGCCGACTTTGAGGCGTCTACATATCCTGAGTCAAGGAACTTAACGGGTACTAAAGCTGAATAGGGAACCCGGGAGTCGGAATGATTCGGCTGTTTATGATTTCCTTGTAGGAATTTATTTATGCTGCTAAAATTCAAAATGCCGCTATTTTAATTCATTTAATTTCATAGACAAAAAATTAATTTATGAAGTAAAAACTACGGCCATTTAAAATTATTTATTACGATTGTTCATATAATTTAATTTTAATTAGCTTTAATTTTTAATGAGCCAAAATAATTTTTATATTTGGATCCCAATTCAAATGGATAGATGATCATCATAAAAATGAAGAAATTGATAAATTGATAATGATCAATAAAAATGAAAACTTGTATAATTTAATTGATCATGCGATAGAGTAAATTATTAAAAACTGGAACTGGTCATCTTAGCCAAGGAGCAAACAAGGGTTAATGTGGCCAACGTGATTGTCCATTTTTTTCATCCCGTTTAATTATTAATGGAGACGACTCTAATCTGTATACCTGTACACATATATTATGAAGATACAAAAAAAGCAAGTCATTCAAGATCCAAACATAAAACATTAGTCTTAGAGTGCTCATGCTAACGAGCCTGTAGTGTTGTTTGTTTACTCTTCCATTTTTTGCCTGTGTCTCCAAAAATTGTGGGCTCTGTCAAGGTCAACTTGCTCCACTCATAAAAATCTTTTTCTGAATCTCTTCGTCGTAATTTCAATTAAATTTACTTTATCCTCCAACGCAGACCTCAGGCCCTGCCATTTAAGAGACAAATATTTTGAGTATTAAAATGTTGGCCAAGTTTAAATCAGTTTTTGTGGGACTCCTTGCCAATCTTTTGTTTGGTGTTTTCGCTTTTATTATTGACCGTTTCTTCTCATTTACAGTATCCTCGAATTATTTTGTAAGTTAATTATAATTTAATTAATAAGTAATTAATTTAATTCAAATTAATTAATTTGTAGATTCACGTTGGAGGAACTTTAGTCCTTACACTTGGAGGCCTGGCTTTTTTACAAATTTTACAGGCCGAATATACTAAAATTAAGACATGGGAGTTTCATGGTATGATTTATTTTATGAGAGTTAATTCCAATTAAAATAATTGAGATTTAAATTAATTTTTCCAGGATTATTTTCCATTTTGTTTTTAACTGGATGTTTGGACATGTTTGCCACAATGGGATTTTTTACTTCACCAAAAGACTGGATTTTTCCAAATTATATTCATTCAGATGATGAAATTTTGGAGAGTGTTTGGGCTCAAACAGACGCCATGTTGGATGCTTTTATTATGCAACCATTGAATTATATTGCTCTCTATAAAATTTATAATGGGTTTGTCTATTAAATTATTTACATTTTTATTTGGTTTTAATTTAAATGTGATTTTAACTGAGATTTAATTTATTTTGTTAAAGTCAATCTTGGCGCTCTTTGGGATTATTTAATGCCGCCATTTTTCTTGTTATGATCATCGTTTACATTATTGAGTTGGCAACGACGACTGCCAAGGTGTCGCTACTGTCCCAATTTCTTTACTTTTATGTTCCTTACATAACTGTCGTGTTTTTTATGTGAGAATAATTATAATTAATTAATATAAACTATTTAATTTGTTATTAAATTGAATGGTTAATTGACAGAATTTTAGCACAACCGAGGTCATTCACATTTCGAGCGGGAAGTAAAAATCAAAATTTTAATAGTCAAGCCAGTTCCCTTGATTTTCTCACCCTGGCTCTCATGATTTCCACTATTGTGATTTATTTTGCCAAATTCCTGGTAATTTTTTTAGTATTTAATTATTAATTTAATTGAAACAGACATTTAACTTTTTTTATTTTAATGAAGGTGAGTACTGGATCGACGGGAGGACTCTTGGAACTGTTTGAGGAGACTGACCCCATGCTTTTGTTTCTGGACATCAAGGACGGCGTGTCACCTGGTGTGATTCACATGTGGCTCTGTGTGGTCACAGTGGTGCCATCTTTGGCCCTTGGAATTTCGTATATGGTGGGGGGAGGAAAAAAACCCACTTATCTTTGGGAAGTGGGGGTCCTTCAAACGGCCATTATTGTTATGGTGAGTACTACGGTGGATGGTCTTTAAAATATTTGAAATAATTTGAAATGTTTTTGAATACAGACTCAATCGTACGCTATCATGGGCAGCTTTCATTGGCAAGTCCCCGCTGACCTCAAGGTCGACATGTACGACACGTTGTTTTGGATTGTCAACCTGATTCCCGTTTTGGCCACAACTTTGTATTTAGACTATTTGTCACGTGATAGGGTCAAATTGAGTGGAGGAGTCAAGAAGAATAAATAGACAAATCAATAATTAATTTTTTTGTGCTTAAAATTCACTTAGTAAATTTTGGCGGCTAGTACGAATACGAAATTCATTACTGTTTAAATTTGCAATAGTAAATTTGTTTTGGTGGAAATCAAAGTACACAGGGGACAAGTGTTGGATGTCTTTTTTGTCATTTGATTGCTCACAAAATCTAGAAAAATAACCCTTGTGGCTCTTTCCATTGTGCTTAAGTTTTCATATTTAATTTCCACGGAGGCAGGGAATCAACGTACAACCCTGATTGTAAATATGGTTGTACACCATTGAGCTGTTGGGTTTCCGTTACTTCAGTCTAGTGCAGTCGGCCATTAATGGCTTTTGCACGCCGTTTCCGGCTTTCGGCTGTTTTCGGCTTATTTTAAGCCAGAAGTGGCTTATGACGTCAGCGGATAAGCTGAAAACGGCTTATTTCTAAGACCAAAAAAGCCAAAAATGGCTTTTTAGAATTTAAACATTTTTTTAAAATTAATGACACGTGCCCATGGGATTCCAATGACAGATAGTGAGAGAACAATTGTTCCTTCATCATTCCATTAATTTACAACAAAATCCACCGTCCCAATTTTCTACTATGAATTTTTTTAAATTCTTCCAAAACTAGTGTTTTTGTCTATGCATGTAGAAATTGAACGGAATGTCACAAAAATATATTGGTCACGTTTTCTAGTTTAGTACATCAAGATCTTGCTGTGTGTCAATTTTGACGTGCTTTGATCATGTTGGGACAACGTTATTCATCATTCAATTTCTCATGTGCGTCGTTGACGTCCGCTCTTCAGCCAAAAATAAGCCATTTATGGCCGAAAATAAGCCAATAATGGCTTATTTTTCAAAAATGCATAATTCAAAAATGTGACGATGGATTTTTGTTGTAAATATTTTTATGGATGCTGCATGAGGTGCTTTTTGATGGAATGTCATTGGAATTCCATGGGCACGTGTCATTAATTTGTAAAAAATGTTTAAATTCTAAAAAGCCATTTTTGGCTTTTTTGGTCTTAGAAATAAGCCGTTTTCAGCTTATCCGCTGACGTCATAAGCCACTTCTGGCTTAAAATAAGCCGAAAACAGCCGAAAGCCGGAAACGGCGTGCAAAAGCCATTAATGGCCGACTGGACTAGACTGTACTTTTTGCAAGAAAAAAATTTACGTACAAATTCAAACAGAGGGAAAAAACATTGACATTAAATTAAATAGCATTTGCCCCAGACTGGAAAAAAAGTCGAGAAAATAATATAGGTGGTAAATGTAAAATAATGTGACAAGATTTGGATCCAAAACCCAAATAAACAATATTGCTCTACTTATTTCTGTCATTGTTGTTGACATAAATATGTCATCATCTTTAAACTATTGTAGTATTTAATATCTTCTTTTTCTCCCAAACTCTTTCACCCCATCTAAATTAAAGAACGTGTCAGAACAATAGATGTTTGAATGATCCCAATTATTTTGTTTTTTGACGTTTCTTTTCGTATTCTTAGATTATTCATGTTTTTTTTGGAAAATGAATTCTCATATAAAAGCCTGTACAATTGTCCCCATTTTGATGAAACACCAGCTCTTAGTCTTCGAGTTTAAAAAACATTTCTAAATAAAAATAATAAAATAAATATTAAATAAATTCTTAAAATTAATAACTTTGAATAATTTTAAATCATGTCGACCATCAATATTAGACAAAATATTTGTCTCCTAGTCCTCCTTGGACTTGTGACTTTTGGTAAAGTTGAAAAACTCGAGGACTCTGATGTTGAATTGGGTGGCATTGATGACGATGACTTGGAGCCAGTACAGCCAACGGTAATTAATTTAATTAATAGTTGAAATTATATTTTTAAATTGTCATTGTAGGAATTAATGGAGAATGACATGACAAGGGATGGAGGTAGACCACGAGGATGTCGTTCAGGTTGTTCAGGAGGGTTTACATGTCTTACCAAGTGCTCCCCCTCTTGTGTTTTGACAAGAGCGAATGCCGTAAAATCAATTGTTTCATAAAAAATACTAGCTCTAAATTAACTACATTAAATTATGGGAGATTAACTAAATTAATTACAGGCTACTTGCACGTACGCTCAGACAGATGATGGCAACAAAAACGCCAAAACTTTTAATGAAACTAATTATCCCTCGTGTACATCAGGTGTCACTGGGGGTGGGTATTGTTGTGTCTACAAAGTCAAGGGTAGTAGTAGTAAGTGTATCATCCCTTTCATTTTGTCAGATTTCATGACAAGAATAGTTTTCTGAAATGTTGACCCGTGTCAATGTAAATTAAATGACTTGTCTATCATTTTTTTTAAATTCTCATCTTCATTTTTTCTAGATGTAGCTGTAAGCGAAAATGAGTCGTGTAATTTAAAGAATAACCTTAAAAACTATGCCGACAATATTGTCTGTCGCTGTTACGCAAAATATCAGAAATGTGCATGTGGTAGAACCTTGAAGGCAGGGGTAACAGTAACCCCTTGTGGTGTAGCACCCTGAAGGTCACCATTTTCTTCCATAGAGGGCGACAAATACATACACTTTTAAAATAAATATTATGTATTCATGTTTAATTTTTAATGGAGAATATAAAATTACAACTTCATCATCCCCATGCTTTGTTATACAAAAAGTGTCAACTAAATGTGTTTTAGTTTCATTATTATTTGGTCTCTTGAGACTGCTTTTGTTGAGTTTTGAATTCATTCAGCCTAGGTAGTACGCGGATGATTTCTCATATGACAATTAATACAGAAATTTTTTTTGTGCAAATAAATACTTTAATAATAGTTTAATAATAATATATAATTATTCCTCTAATCAAATATTTTGTCTCTGCATTTGTTTTAGCAATATTGGCTATTATTTATTTAATTTAAATTATAATATCATCAAAGTAGAACCTTCAAGCGTCCAATCCAACTGACAAAAATATTGACTATTTAAAAATATTCCCACTCGGGGACAAGTGTCTTTTTTATAGTATTGAAGGCCAACAGAAAGACACAATTCTTGATGTTTTATAATTTTTAGACTAGAGGCTAGAAAGATGATCACATGAAGTGTCACAAGATTCCGAATTTAATAAGCCAATGAAAACATTTTTGGGTATTATATAATCATCATCAGCACCCTCACAACAACCCGTTGCACAACTTAAAAGTACATATTTACCATTGTAGAGTAAACCAAACGTCATGGAACCTTTTGAAGGATTCGATTGATGGCCACCTGTCCCATTTTTGGAGGTCAATTTCTCCTCTGGGAATTAAATCTGGGCCCTTCACAGTAATGGAGAGGGGCACTCTCGTTTTCATAAATTTCGTCTTGGATAAAATTGTGAGCCTCCTCATTGTACTAAATAGCTCAGTTAGCTCACCTTTAAAAAAATAATGTTGGTGGCACACAATAAATTATTTTTTAATCCAGCAAAAAAGGAGCCCTTGTTTGAGCTTTTTATTTTGGGTGCTATTTTTCGTTCAAGTATTTCTAATGCCTCTTCAAGTATTAAAATTGAAACTCAAGTAAAATATTAAAACCTAAGCATTAATATTGAATCGCAAGTATAAATATTAAAATGGAAGTATAAATCTTGAAAGCCAAGTACAATTATTTAAACTACTGCATATATCTTTAAATTCAAGTATCAAGCTTAAAGCTCAAGTAATTATAATTACTTATAAGTGAAGTTATTGAAATGCCAAGTAAAAGGTTTACTCCAAAAGCCAAGTGTGTATTGAATTCTCGAGTTCTTAAAAAAATTAAAGTTTAAATCAAATATTAAGAAATCAAATTTTACAACTGATCATGTCAGCCGGTACTTTATTCCAGTACATTATTTTAATTGTTTGAAAAATCAAAACAATAATTTCATTCATCATTAAAATTCACGTCGTACTATAATTTTTTCCTGTTCTATTTTTGATCAGGTTTTTGAGTGAGTCGATAATAAATTCAAAATCTGTATGATATTCATTATAGGAAATCGAAATTCCAGAAGGATGAACGACTTTGTTTTTGTCTGATGATCCAACAAGAAGAACCGGGAATCCTTGCCACGTGACCTTGTAAGTTTGCATCACATTGCAACAAATCAGATTTTGAGGCAATTTGTAACAACCTTTTAGTTGTTACAAAAATTTTGAAGTCGTAGTTTTCTTGATCATTGTAGATAAATTTTGAAGCAACAACAATTGACTCATCCATTTCTTCTGGAATATTTTGACGAGAATTACACCATTCCTTAAGCTCTTTTACATTTATTGTGTTTAGCCCAAATTTTTCCCGTCGGTATCTTGTCAACTAATTACTGAGTTGGGATTTTGACGGTAGTTGCTGTCCTTTCTTCTCGAGTGAGGACAGAATTGACGTGGATGTTGTCTTGCCATCTTCAAATAATTTTTGAATCATTTGCTTTAATTCTCCTGGAATTCCTCTGTGGATTTCAGCATTTGAGTGGTCATGAGTATCCACTGAACGAAATAACGTGACCTGTGAAAATAAATAAATAAAAGTTCGATTTATGCTGAGAATTGTCAAGTCATGTTGAAATAAATAACATGTACTCATATTTGTAATTATTCCAATTAAATTAAATTGAATCAATGTAAAATACTACCTTAAAATTTTCAGCATGATACAACAAGTGTACAGAAGCAAGACAAGGGCATTTAGATTTCAGAGGAGTTAATTTGCAGCGGAAAAATATTTTATCATCGTCTGTCGATGAATTCTTGTTTGATCTACTCCAACATTTTTCATCCAAAACAAAAGTTTCAGCCTCTTTTGTATCGAAAGTAACCTCTTTCTCCCAAATTTTGGCTTTTCCTCTGCGTCTTTTCTTGGATGTTGATGGCAAATCCACATCCGGTTCTGTCAGTTTCAGCGTCTGACAATGAAGGTAGTTCAACAAAAGAGCCCATTACAAGAGATTATCTGCAAAATAAAACATCAGAATTATCAACTACATCTACAAAAACACTAAAAGTTAACTTTTTCACTTGGTGAAAATGGATTTTGCTGATGAATTTTATAAATATCATAATCATTAAATTAGCCTTCTCATAATGTTACAGCTTATAGAAATGATTACCTGAACATTCAGCAATTCCCATCTATCGAATACAAACGACCGAAATTGTCAATTAAAGTTGAAAATATTCAAAAAGATGATTAAATTCTTTCTGCAATTCAAAAACTCACAAAAGCGCCCATTGAGGCAAGAGCCGTGCGCAGTCTAAAAAATAGCGGAGCTGCTTTACCGAACTTTTCGATGTATTTACTTGAGTTTTCATTATACTTACTTGAATCTTTAATATTTTTACTGGTACAATATTTACTTGAGATTTTAAAGTTTTTACTTGAATTCTCATTATTTATACTTGATTTTGCAATATTTTTACTGATGGAAAATTTACTTGAGTTTTAAATATTTTTACTGGTTGAATATTTACTTGCATTTTCAATATGTCTACTTGAGCAAACCATTTGTTCCTTTTATTTTTTATGACCCCTCAATGTAATTGATGACGTGGAAGGGAAGGAAATTACTTGAAATGTTTAATATAAAATTAAGACATGCTTCAACTAGGAAGCACCCCACAGTCTCTATTTGTACAATGCCAATCCTCAGCGCACCGTGGGAATAATTTACATGGTCAGACCGCTTTCAATTTTTTTACATGAATATCAACTCACAATTGTAATTTGCTCTCATTTGCCAAATCAAAATTAGTACTCGTAAATCAATTAAAGTGAATGAACAATTTATCACGCTAAATTTTTGTTGGTAGCCTACAGCGGCTACAGCATACATATAATATGACCACACTTTCATAATTGATTTTCCCAAAACAAGGACGTCTCATAAAAAAGTGGTCTTGAATTAACACGAGGAAACTTGTTCTTTATTTCTCATGGATTTCAATTTAATTATTTCTTGTGGATTTACACCCATCAAATTCTGTGCAGGGTGTCTGTCTCAATCAAAAGTTGAAGATTATTTGCGTTTAAAGAATTACAATTAAATTATTATTTCTTTTGTCTACTCTACTCCACAAAGGCATCCACAGTGGCAGAATTGAAAGAGATTCTATTTGCTTAATTAGAAATTAAAATTCTATTAATTTTGTTTCAAAAATGAGAAGTAATTATGGAGGAGATTTAGAAAATAAGAAAAAAGTTTTAATTTTTACTGTTTATTTAATTACAATTAATTCTGTCTTGTGTCAAAATGAAATTGATGGTGATTACGATTTTGACAGTGGGTCAGATTATACACTTGAAAAAATGCCAGGTAACTAATCAAGTAATTAAAATTAATTTAAAATTAATTAACTACAAATTTATTTTTAGTCCCAGCCCAATCATTTGCACTCCCACAGGACGACGCTGAAGGGCTCGTTCCCCGAGTGAGGCCTTTGGCAAACTACGCCTCCTCCAGTTTCTTTGGTTCATCTGCCAGTTCAGGTAAAATTTGAAAAAAGTGAAATTTCCCGCCTAAATTATTATATCAAAAATAAAATCTCAGGCGAAATTGGTTCTTTTGGAGCAGCCTCCAGTGACTTTCCAGATCGTTACTCTGTAGATGGCAACTATTGTTTGCGCAACTGTTCAAAAAACCCAGCCACGCGCATGACCTGTCACTTCCGGTTCACTTTGACTTACGAAGAAACTTTTTCAAAGAAATATTGTGGGGACTGTCCAAAAGATCGCTCTGATTGTTTCCGGTTGGGTTGCATCCCAGGAGATGGTGTCCAGCGTCCCATTGTCACCGTCAATAGGGCTATGCCAGGGCCCTCTATTAGAGTTTGTGAAGGTGACACTGTCATTGTGGACGTTGATAATAAATTGACTGACCCAACGTCCATTCATTGGCATGGACTTCACCAGAGAAAATCGCCTTTTATGGATGGGGTGACCGATTCACATTTTAAAAATTCCAGCCATTTAATTCTAAATGACAATTTTTACATTTCTCTGCATTTAGGTTCCTTTTATAACTCAGTGTCCCATCCAGCCTCAGCAGTCCTTCCGGTTTGCAAACGTTCAACTAATTTTTTTTAATCAAAAGTTTGCTTGACCTGACCTTTTTTGTAGGTACACATTCGACGTGCCTATAGGCGGAACTTATTTCTGGCACTCTCATTCCGGAGTGCAAAGGTCAGATGGCGTTTATGGTTCTCTCATTGTGCGCAAACCGCTGGAAGAGGAAACCCACGGGCCGGTCAATGGCCGCCTTTATGATTATGACCTTCCAGAGCATGAAATGGTTGTCATGGACTGGCAAAATCGAACGACCGAGCATGTCCTACAAGATGTCCTCAATCACGGCGCGGGATTTAGACCCACAAACGCTCTTGTCAATGGCAGAGGAATACCTCATGGGTTTTTTAATCAGGTGAAAAAAAAAAGTTTAATTTGTAAACAACTTATTTTAATTAATTTAATTTTTAGCCCAACGCTAAAAACGAGCCAATGGTGCCTCTCTACGAAATTCGGATTGAAAAAGGGTCAGCTTACCGCCTCAGAATAATAGGAAACGGGATCACGAGCTGCCCTCTGGAAATGTCTATTGAAAATCACACAATGATGGTCATAGCCTCAGATGGATTTGACATTGCGCCCATTACTGTTGATTCATTGGGTAAGAATTTGGCGCCATTTTTAATACTTGCATTATTATTAAGATGTTAAAATATTTTAGTTATTTACGCTGGTGAAAGATGGGACGTAGTTCTCAAAGGGAACCAAGAAATTGATTCTTATTGGATTAAATTTCGCGGGCTTAATTTCTGCAATGCAAATCCCACCCGGGTGTTCCAATTGGCTGTCCTCAACTACCGGGGCATCCCTTCAGGCACCACTCCTGGCTCTTTGCGAAACCATTTTGTTACTAATTTTCGACAGGCTAAACCTCGTAGGGGTGGGAGAGTAAGAAAAATAAACATTTAAAATTATTTCTCATTTAAATTAATTAATCTAATTAGCAATTAAATCCGCTCAATTACGGCCCGGGAATTCATCCTGACTACAATGTGACGGCTGCTGAATTGACGAGTTTGCATGACGACGATCCGGAAATAATTAGACAGGAGGAGGCGGATCATAAATTTTATTTGTTTTATGACTTCAATCCATTGACCAACGTCTTCATCCCTGGCCCCCATCGCCCTGAAAGTGTCGCCATGAGGGGGAATGAAACTTACACCCCTCAAATCAATTTCATTTCTCATGTCCCACCCAAGGCCCCGCCCTTAAGTCAACCCGAAATTTTGGATTCCTTGTTTGTCTGTAACAATTTAGATGACACTTTTCATATCAATCATCCCGGCCCGGGTTTCTCTAACCGGAAGAGGAGGAAACGGCAAGTTGAGGATGGGAGCACGAATTGCACTGCTGAATATTGTGCTTGTTGTCATTTATTGAAAGTTAAACATAATTCCATTGTTGAGATCATCCTTGTTGACAAGTAAGTCCAATTATTTGAGTAATTTAATTTGCATGAATTTTAATTAAAATTTTTTAGAGCCCAGTCCTTTACGGCAAATCATCCATTTCATTTACATGGACATTCTTTTCGCGTGGTTGCTTTGGCGAGATTACATAATTCAACCACTCCAGAGGAAATTAAAACACTTGACCGAAAGGTAAATTTTGCAAACAATTTTAACAAGTATAAAATATTCGCGCCAAAAATGTTTTTTAAATTTTTTGTAATAATTCTCTTTTGCGTTTTATTATTTCCATTTAATTGTAGAATTTGATTCAAAGACGTCGTAAAAATGCTCCGATTAAGGATACAGTGACTGTGCCCTCAGGGGGTTATACAATAATTCGGTAAAATGAATTAACAATTAAATGGAATTTACAATTAAGTTGTTAATGTACCAGGCAGAAATTTAATGTTGATTTGGTTATTTTTGAATAGATTTCGAGCGAATAATCGAGGTTTTTGGTATTTTCATTGTCACATCGAATTTCATGTCGAGGTAATAAAAACAACTTAAATTGAGGTATTTTTGATTGTAATTAATTAATTGGAGTTTAATAAAATTCAAGAAATAATTTTAAATATGATAATTATTGGAAATTGTTTGTAAGGTGGGGATGGGGTTGATAATTCAAGTTGGTGAGACGTCAAAGATGCCGAAAGCACCACCCAATTTTCCTAAATGTGGACCCCGACCAGGTGAGTCGATTTTGACCTTTGGGAAATAATTTGTCAAATTATTTTGTGTAAATTGTATCAAATGTTTTAAAAGTTGAACCATCAACCACGTCCACGCCTGTACCTGTACCAATAAGAGATCAAGAACAGGGGCGGAATTTGCAATCAGAAGAAGTTCACGAGCCAGAAAGAAATCCTTCACGTGGACCACCATCTTCCCAAAATAGTCACCAAAATTATAGAGCCGGTCCAGGTGGTCCATGGTATTTGAGATACAATAACCATCGACTCCATTACTGGTCACCACCAGCACCACCACCTCATCCTCATGGTCTTCATTTCATTTAAACTGATCCAAGTCCTTAATTTATTTCTCAATTTTTTTTTGAAGTTCCATTGGATTAAAATAATAAATTCAAATTTTTATGTTTTAAGAATATTCAAGAAAATAAAAATTGCTTCAATTTAATTTTTCATTTAATTTTGTTTGTTGACCGCTGTTTAACAATTTAAAATTTTACACAGTGCACAATTGATTATATTGAAACAATAAAATTTAAAACTAACGATAAGTCAAAATAATTATGACGTCACCATTTTAAAAATGACAATTTATGAGAGTTTTTAAAACAAAGATAAATTAAAATCCCTCAATTCGCCTCAGTTGGAATAATGTATCTGGAAAACCCAAAAGGGATGATGGCATCATTCCCTTCCGTTTTAGTATAAACAACATCCGTCCTCAGAGTGTACTTGACCCCCTCCTTGAAAAGTGACCCTTCATGCCAAATTTCATGTTCAAAAACTAAAATCACTCCAGTTTTAGGCACCACTGGTACATTCTTCCCGCCATTAATTTTCTCCTTTTGTTCATCATAAACAAAAGTTGTCTCACCCCCTTGGAACCCTTCATTCAAATAAATTTGGAAGGTAATAAGGGTACACAGGCCCTCATCCATGGAGGAGTAACTCGCATCGTAATGAGGGACAAATTTATCTCCGGAATCCTACTTCAAAAATCGGAGACGCTCACTCACACTCACCAAAGATTCTTGTTTGAACTTGTTGGGAATGAATGGAGCCACCCGGGTCAATAAAATTTTGGCTATTTGAGGGTTATCAATGAGCACCCGGAATCCATCTCTGTAGCCGGGGACTAAAACTTGTTGTTGACCTTCAATATTCACAAGGGCGGGAGTGAACCCAGTTTTCTCAGCAATGTCAACCAACCCTTGACATTCTTCTGGGGTCAACACGTTTTCTAGGAGAAAAGCCAAACGTGGGGTGCATGGGGGTCAGGTCAAGAGGAATTTTGTTTATTGTGGAGGGGTCAAATGGGGTCTTGGTGAGAATTGAAACGGGGTCAAGGACCGCTTTCTTCCCTTGTTCGATGAGGATCATGGGCTCGGCTTTACGAATAGGATTTTCCATTTTATTTGAAATTGGCTAAAAAATTAAATTATTTACAATAATTAATTTTAAAACTCACACTATCAAAGGGAACTTTATTTAAGGGCGGCAGGCACGTTTTTTAAAAAACGGAATGACAGTTTTCAAAATAATTTGACTCACCTATTCACTATTCTTCAGGGACTTGGAAGATGAAATTGAATTCTAATAATTTTGTGGGAGAGGATTGAGCTTTATATAACAAGAAGAGCCAAGTAAAAATAATTTAAAAAACAAAAATGAATTTATAGTGAAATTGGTCAACTAGCAAAAGTGGAGGATTTTTATGACAAAGTCCTCAAACCGGCTCATCCTCCCTTTAACAAATGTGAAGGACGTACCATGACGGGGATGCATTGACACAACAAATATTTTTATTATTATTGACAAGTTGTAACTAAGTTGTAACTACATAATCAATTCAAAAACTTGTTGAAACCTGTTCAAACTAGTTAAAATGGAAAAAGGAAAGGAATTTGGAAGAAAAGTTGATTGTGGAAAATTACAAAGTTTATATTTAATCAAGTGTGGGATTTAACCTACAAGATATAAAAACAAAAGATAATGATGAGTCATCAATTTCTTGCATTTTCACTACAATTTACGTTTTTAAAAAATGTCTTTTTTTAAAAAATAAATTGAGAGTTGCATGACAGAAATAATTTGATTACACAATACAATTTAATTGACTTGTTTAAAAAATGTTTAATTTGAATAAAAATAATGACATTTTTGTGAATTATTATGGAATATTGCACATGACATTTAATTAATTATGACGTAAGTAATTGAAACTACCCAAAATAGCCAATAGTAGAATTATTTATAATAAAAATAATAAATAATGCATTCCAATTATTTCACGTGCCACTTAATTATGTCATATTTCACCATCCCCATATTTATCATGACGGACGTTATTCTTATTTAATCATTATTTTTCATCATAAAATCAAAAATAAATTGCAACTAAAAAATTAGGACAAAGCTTTGACCAATTCTCTTACCGCATGCAGCAATTAAAAACTTTCATCACCGTCCAAAGCGTGTCAAGGTGACCCACCATTTTTATCACCGAAATTCTCCAGACAGTACGGGAATAATGTTATCCGAAAAATCTCTCAATTTTTTCACCAACTTCCTCTCCTCCTTAATTCGCTTGGGTATCTGTCCCTACAATTGGTCTAAAAAAGATCAAATCTTGACATGGATCACTTCCTATCCAAAATTAAATCATCATGTTTTCTACTTGATCTATTTATGGTCCTTCATTGAAACTTGTTACCTGCAAGTGTACGTCTGTTACAATTTTGTGTTTGAAAAAGATCAATTTATTCAAAATATTTCTGTTTCGTTCATGAACCTTTTATTCTCTATCGGCACCATTTTCGTTTTCTCCTTCGTCTCCTCTGCTCACCGCCAGAGGATCATGACGCCAATCGTTTTGAATCAATTAATTCATTTTAATCTCACCAGAGCTCATATTTGGTCCCCTTCTAATCACAATGGCAAAAAATTGAGGGATGGGGTCGAAATATTATTTTGGTTTATACGGGATTCTTCTCGATTCTTTCCTCTACCCCTCATCATTTTATATTTAGCCAATAAGGGTCGACCTCGAAATTTCTGCGCCTTTTTGGCAATGCAAATTGAGAATAAAAATTTGTCGGATTTTGTTTTTTATTTTGGGGCTCTGTGGGAAGGTTATTCGAGAATGGCGGAAATTGGTTTTATTTGTTTTAATGTTTTCTTTGTCCTGATTTACATCAACAGTACTGGCCTTTGGCTCAAGTATTTGAGGTAAATTTTAATTAGCATTTATTTAATTAAAAATTAATTATTATTCTCCATTTTTAGAAAACAAATCTCACAAGGAGCAGAAAATTTTGAAGAAATATTGAAAATGTACAGCGGCCTAGAAATTTTGAGTTGTGGAGTGAATGGCTGTTGGCGTAATGACTTTGTTTTGGTTTTTAAATGTTTCGTCATGGTTTTTCACGTTCTGTGTCAATATTCCCTCATCATGTTTCACGATATTTTAGAGCCAATCGCCTTCTTCTTTTTTTTCGCCCTTCTTTTGTCTTTATGCATCGTCGAACCTGTTCTATTCCCCCTGGCGGCACAAGTGAACGTTTTGTCGAGACAACTCTTATTTGATTTTAAATCCCTTGATTTTGTTAAAAATAGAAAATATTACCAAAAAAGAATTCAAGGACTTCGTCCCTTGGGCCTGCAAGTGAGTAACTTGTACGTCATTAAAAAATCCACTTGTTTGGTGGTCATGGCCATTGTTTTTAATACTACAATGAATTTTGTTTTGATGCAATAAATTATCAACTATTTAAATTGTCTAAAGGCAATAATAAACTAATTTTCATTAAATTATATTTCTTTTATTTAAATCACATTTAAGTTATGAATTTAATTAAATCATAATTTCAACGACAAGCAACGAGAAGGCTAGAGACTTGAATGACAATATAGCTAAGAAATAAAAGAGTTGACATTTTTTCCATTTTTTCCATATTATCAATTTTACAATTTATTGAAATTTGATTAGAAAGCAAAATTACTTACATAAAAATGCATACTGTAAAGAAGATAGAACTTAATACATAAAACTCTATTAATTAATACATGTTAGGCATTCACTTATTCTTTCCATAAATATTCTCATGTTAATTAAATACATATTGTTTCATTCATTCATCCAATTATCTTAGTTTACGACGTGCTAAACGTCAACCATTAGAAAACATTCACAGGCCAAAAGGGGCAACCTTTGGCCTGCATCGTACGCACTTAGTTAGATAATTAGAAAAAATAAGTTTTATTGTTTCCTCATACTTTTCCTTCTCATCCCACTTAAGAGACTAGGACTGCATTTTCACTAGGCCATATATCCGGGGTTTGTATCCATGGTTACAAAAGTTTTTGTTGGAAAAAAATTGATTGTTTCGAATAACAACTGGTTGCCAATAGCAACCCCAGACCCTAGATGCAAACCCAGTATAAATGGCCTAGTGAAAATGCAGTCTAGGTTAACATTTATTGTGTAAACTCTTCATTATTTTAAAGATTAATTTAGGGAAAAGAAGAATTTTATTACTCCAATAAAATTCTCCTTTTCATTATTATCAATAGATTAATTAATAAATACATTGTATAAGAAATTAAAGAACAGATCATAAAATATTAAAATTGACAAAAAATATTTCCCTGTTAAGAAAATTCAATGAAAGTCAATGTAAATCATAGGATAAGAATTTAGTATAAATATTCCAATCTGAGCCTTAATAAAATCAGTATGAATTTGAATCTTGACTTGTTCTGGTCTCTGTTCGTTACTCATTGACTTTAAAAGTCCAGTACTTAATTGTACCCCAGGTTAATATCACCAGTCTCTCTGTTAATATTTAATGCCGTTACAATACCAAAATGAGTTTTAAGTCAAAACTGAGTTCATTATAAAATTTATTATAACAATTTTGAATTAATAGTATTGGCAAACAGTATGACGCATATATTAATTTAATTGTTAATAGTTATTTAAGTTCTCTGATATTTATTGTTTGGATCGAATAAAATCTAAATAACGTTGTCTTTGAAGGCCAGAGTAAACCCAAAATCTCTTTTGCAAAAATTTTTCCTTACGTCATTTGTCAAAGTCTCTTTCCAAGTCTCATCTCTAATTAAATAGAACATGATATAATAATTGTATGTAGTTTTTATAATTAAACATTTCACATGTTTCATTCATTCTTTCACTCTCTTCTCAATTCATGCTTCAATAATTTTCCCAAACTATGCAAAAAAAGTCATGACCTTTTTCATGCAATCATCTTAAAAATTTAATTTTTGTAAAGGACTTTTAAAGGCCACCATGCCTTTGCTCTGTGATGTTGGCCAAGTGGAAGATGACCTTGAACCCGCTTGAGACTGGTTGCATCTTGTGCGGAATATGATTTTGTCTCAAAAAAATGTTACCCGGAGCGGGTTCAAGGTCATCTTCCAATTTTAATTTAATTTACAAAAGCTCATGTTTCACCCACAACCAACAAAAATTGACTTTTTCAATTCTTTACGGCAAGCGCGTCTCCATCGGTTTAAATAATTATTTAGAGCATCACACTTGCATAATTAATCCGAGTTTAGCAACAAATTGCTCATCCGAGCATTTTGATAAAAGATGTCGGGCATTAGCGGGTACTTTTCAAAATATTTCACAAAAATTGAAAGTATCGTTTTTTGTAGTATAGCCAGCTTTACTTCGACCGGTTTAGCATAGAATTTGTGTAGTACTAAAAAGTGCACTTAACCTCTCGCCTGACCGTTATGGGTCATTTTGACAAGTAAGCTAATTGTGAGCATATCGCTGTCTTGCAGACAAAGTACAGAGTGACCAGCAAAACATGTCGTTTTTGATAAATTCGGCATTTCTTCATGAAGCATCATAGGAAAAAAAGACCGACAGA
>JAQIVZ010001857.1:0-26727 GCA_034700945.1 Arrhopalites spinosus
GGTGGGAGAAACTTTCTCCCTCCTCTCCCACTCGTTATTACATTT
This sequence comes from Arrhopalites spinosus, assembly GCA_034700945.1. Lineage (NCBI taxonomy): Eukaryota > Metazoa > Arthropoda > Collembola > Symphypleona > Arrhopalitidae > Arrhopalites > Arrhopalites spinosus. The sequence continues at coordinate 46 of JAQIVZ010001857.1, forward strand.
TTATCATGCTCCCCCATTACTTTATTTAAAAATATTGTCGGCTGCTAACTTCGCAGTCCCAGCAGCCCGGCTGCCGGCTGCTAACTTCGCGCCCCCATGCGCCAGTAGGCCAAGGAAAACGAAACCACGCTGGCACTCATGCAAGCCAAAAGTTAATAAAAATCCTCCACAGAAATCAAAAATAGGAAAAAAAATTAATTCTTTTTAATAATCCCAAATTGACAACAAACCAACAAGAAAAAGTGGCAAAATATGGGATTTTCCTATACATTCAATTTCTCAAAAATCTTTCCAAAAACAAATCCAACATTTTTTAATTGTACATACACGTAAGCATAGAAATTTTGTTACGTTAATGGCATCTCACAGGTGTATTTCATATGAAAAATCGTGCACGTCTTTCAAAAAAACTCCAAATAAATATTATTTAGAGACTCGTTATTTGCTTCATTTTTTAATTATTAAAAAAAAGTAATTATCCAATTGTGTACAAGCCACAGCAATTCCCAGCACAATTTTGAATATTGCAAGCGTTGAACGCCATTCAGAGTAAAATGAGCTAACAAATTAAATGAGTGGAGAATAATTTTATTGGGGTGGCTAGTGCGGATTTTTTGTTTATATAAAAATTGTTGCCTTTCAATTTTGTCATTCCTGAATGGAAAATGTCAATTAAAATCAATTGGTCGAAAAACCTTAGAATTTAATCGTCATTCAATCATCAATTGGTTGTGACTTACATTTAAATGAAAACCCATTACAATTTTTGTTTTTTTAAAATTACTTAGCTGTACAAGTTGTACAGTACAACACTGATATTACAAAATATGTTTCTTTAAGTGACCCTTAAGAGTCACTTTATTGAATGGAGAAATGTGGACATCTTCATAGAAGAACTCGTCAAAGTAAGGCAAGGCAGGTTTATTTATTAAAATTAGTAAACGTAATTTGAAATAATTGTAGTCTTTCCAATTGTTTGATGCCAAATCCTAAAAATAATTTAAATTATGAATTTTATTCTAAAAACTGAGAAAATCATCCACTCATTTCCATATAAATTCTGAGGGCAGTTGTGTGCTCATTGAGCACTGCTCAAAATGAAAATGTTTGAAATTTTGTAAAAGAATCTCATCCAATTGGCCCAATTAAAAGAGAATATCTTGACCTTGCAGAATCTTTAGTTGGAACAGAATATGTCTAATTTATTCTATGAGCAAAAGAAGCGCATGAAAATGACCCAGGACAAAAAAATTAATTTGTATGTGCAGCCAGCCCCTCCCTTTCATGCCCTGAATTTTAAACTAGAAAATCCACAAAGTCGAGGATTTTTTGATTTTTTTTTAATTGGCAAGAATCTTGTCTTTGTCAGAATGATTCTGGCAATTTTTATTCCATTTAGATTCTGGCAGAATCTAAATGGAAATATTAAATTAAAAATGTTGTCCATTATAAAATAATTAGGCTACTTACTTTAATTTTGTCTCAATTTAACGCCATTCATTCAAATTGTACAAGTCAAGTCTCACATATACTTTAGAATTGTATCAGTGGACTAAATAATTCACAACAATTGTTTAAACTCAATGTCTTACGTATGCCAATATTTTTTTGAAACATTTAAATTGCAAAATGAGTAAAACAACAAATATTAAAAGTGTGTTTGACTGTATTTAATTAATATTTAAACTTTTTCTTTAGTAACAATTATTTTCACTAGTTGACTTTAAAACTCGCCAAAATACCCCTTGCCACAAGATATTAAATTTATGTGTGACCTTTTGTAAATTAGTTAGTACATATTTGAAGGATTTTTAAAGGTCAAAAATAATTTCAAAGTATCCCCGCCTCACGTGACCCCTCAAAATGTTTATTGTCGGGGAAAGAGTCTGACACGAACTTCATCCTTGAATCTGGAAATGACCTGGGGCATCAATTTGACCGTCTTCTTGGAGTCAATTGTCTCCACCCGGAAGTTCCGGAACAAGTGAGCCAACACCAATTTCAATTGGATGTATCCATACCTTTGACCTTTTATTCCAAAACAAGTTAAATTAAAGGTCATCTATAAAGGGTCAACTAAATTAAAATACGCATATGGGAATATTTACCAATGCAATTTCTTGGTCCACCAGAAAATGGAACGTAGGCGTAGGCATGTCTCCCAGCGGCATTTTCCGGGAAGAATCGAGATGGTCGAAATTCTTCAGGATCTTCGTACAATTCCGGATTTCGATGAAGCCAAGCAATGGCTATCGTGATGTTGGCGCCCTTGGGGACAATCGTGGTGTCATCTGTCCAAATAATATAAAGTTTTTTACCACGTGACCTTTTTGCAGGGAATATTCAAATCTTACCAAGATAAAAGTCTTCTTTGACCTTCCGGCTGATGGCTGGGACGGAAGGGAAGACGCGCAAGGATTCGTTGATGCAATAAGATAAATATTTCATTTTGGACAAATCATCGGCGGTCACAGGTCGGTCGTGATCATCTCCAAAGATGGAGTCCAATTCCGCGTGAAGCTCCGCCTACAAAATGGCGCCAAATAAATTAAAGTTTTTGACAGTTGACACTTTATGTTTTTTAAAAAATGTCAAGAATTGTCACCTGATATTCTGGATGGAGGGCTAGGAGGTAGGTCGTGAAGGTCAGAACGACGGCTGTATTGTCGTGTCCCTGTTAATAAAAAAATTTGTGCATTTTAAATTATGGCGCCAAATTAAAATTTACAAATGGCTGCCACATTGAGTTTGGCCTTTACCTCGAATAAAATGGTGTCGACTTCCTTCTTAAGATCGTCATCTGTCACAACATTAGAGCCACCATTGGCCTGAATATTTAAGAGCATGTCGAGGAGGGCAAACTTGTCTAAATTTAAAAATTAATTAAAATTTAATTACAATTTAATTATAATCAAAATTAAATTATACTCTTGGTTGGAGTTCCATCTGTTGAGTCATTAGGTGAAGGAGCAAATTTGCCAGTGGAGGTTTGTCTCTCAATTAAAAATTGTTCTTTACGTTCCCGAATAAGCTGTAAATTAAAATTAAATTAAAATGACAATGAATAATTATTAATTTTAATTACAATTTAATATTTACTCTGTCTCTAAAACCATGTAAAATTTTTAGATTGGCCGTGTCCTCACGACCAAATCCAGTGAGTTTCCATGTAGACTCCCAGTTCAACCATGGCCGCCCCCATCGTTCATAAATGAGTTGAGTTTGTCTGCATTTAATTACAATTAAATTACCATTTTAATTTTCTAATTTAATTTTTAATTAAATCAGAAACGTATTCAAACGTACCTTATACTCGCCTTCCAATAGGAATCATTTTTAGTTTTTTGGATGTTACATTTAGTCCCAAAAATAGTTTCTGTAAATTAATTAAAAATTAATTAAAATCAATTACGAGAGCGTTGACCTCATGACCTACCACAAACAATGTCAACTGCTAAACGAGTGAGGGGAGATTCAATTTCAACCAGTTGACCATTTGCGCCCTTTTCTTTCAAAATCCCAATCAAGGTTGACGCATGCTCATTAAAAGTTGGGAGGAAACTGTCTTGGACTTGAATGTGGAACGCAGGATTTAGTAATTTTCTACGTGCTTGCCATTTCTCATCTATTTTTTACACATAATTAAATTATAGCCCTCTATCGGCGAAACTATTGTACCAGTGCCATTTTGAAACTGGCAAAACCCCATTTTTTTGCACTCTCACCTTTCTGGATGAGGAGGCCATTTGATAGCCAGGGCAAAATGGCGAAATAAAGGTCGCCTTTTTCAAGGAGAACATTGGAGGTCAACACTTTCTAAAATGTGGGAAAATTAAATTTAAAAAATGTGCAAAAAAAATTTAATTTGCAAAAAAAGACAAACCTCAATATCAGCTGGTGCGGTTATGAAAACGTGGCTAAAAAAACCAATTTTGACTCGAAAACGGTTGCCATATTTATTTCTCCAATTAGAGAATTTTTCGACAATAGCTTTTTTTGAAAAAATAAAATTAATTAATACAATAAAATAATTAATTAAAATTAATTGCTTACTCTCAGGATAATAGAAAGAAAGGGCATTGCCCAGGATGGGAAGTGCCATTGGTCCAGGAAATTTTTTCATCATTTTATCCACTCGATTTTCATAGATAAATAAAAAATAAAATAAAATCAAACTAGTAATGGCGCCAGCTATTCCTATTGGCCCAGATAAATTATTCCAAATATATGAATCCATTTTTAATCACAATTAAAAAGTCACTCTGAAATTTAGTTTGATTTCAAATAGCACCAGCTTGATTCGCAAGCTTGAGTTAAACTGAGGGACGTTTCATTGCTTCGGGTTAGTCGAGTCCAGTTTATAGCTGTTGGGCGCATGAGCAGTTGGTACGTGAGAGGGACTTGGTGCGTCAGCAAATGAAAAATTTTACAATTTCTTCACCATCCACGTGACTCCTCGTGACGATCAGGATGATGGGGCATGGAACAGGGACCATTTTTTTCTCTTTTTGATTCCCCGCATCAAAATTGTTACAAATGACTCTGCCATGTTGCCATTTTATGGAATTTTTAATTGGTTTTACGTTTTGATGAAACTGTATAGTTGACAATGTGCATACATTTGACCAGAATTGTGGAGATTTTAAAAAGCCGGATATTTAAATTTGTCTGTCACGGTGAGCTTTGTCACGTGTCCGGTGGACGTAATTTCCTAAAAAAAGGCTGTTACTTCATTTTAAAGATTAAGTAAACTGTAGTTTAATATTTTGCACGTCATCCCAATTAATTTTTTTTAAAAATGAAAACGAGGTTAAAACATTGGACAGGTGACTGCCAATTAGGTTTGACCTCTTTACTGCGTTTCTTTATTTAAATTATTTTTTGGGGATCCGTCACATCATAGCTATTTTGGTGAGTTTAGTCCATATTCAACTAAACTCGTGAATGGTGTTCAAGTTCAGCAATTTATTTCAAGTTTTGTTTAGTGTCATTTTTGTAAACAAATTATTATTTTTTCTTATTTCGAGTCTAGAATCTCAAAAATATTTTTTTTTCTTAATTTTGAATTTTTGAAATTAAATAAAAAAACTTTGTAAGTTAAATTATTTCAAAACAGGCGAAAATTGAAATTTTTTCAAATTTTTCAACATGAACGCCATTTACAATTTTTTCAACCCTTGAATCAATTTATGTCAATGAGTTATTGACCCTTTAGGACATTTAGAGTGCTTTTAAATTCTGGCGATTTCAAAAGTTGTTTTAATTAACAAAGAATAAAATATTCGTACAATTAAATCGCATACATTAAAAAACATTATGTCAATAAACTCAAAACTTTAAATTGACAATAATAATTTTAGCTTTGACTTCTCACCTGTATCCAAATTATTTTTAATTTTATTCCAATTAATTCCCATCTCATTAGCATACCATGAATTTTAATAAATATTTAAAATCAATAATTTAACCAGTATTAAAATGATTTGGCATTAAAGAGATTTGAGTCATTTTAATTTTTTTAAAAATCCTTAGTTGACTACTTTCAAATAGCCGCCCATAATTATGACAATTTGATCAAAATAACGAATTATGCCACATTTCATCATCACTCGACTCTCTCCATGAATTTAAATGAGGGATGAGTCAACTCAATAGAGAATTTAATTACAAAATTTAACTAACATTAATTGGCTATGGCAAGGACAAGCGTCATGGAAAAAACAAGGGAGATGGGGATTTCCTTGATGGAACGTGATCTCTTTCTTTAATTTATTTTCTATGATGCAACTCGAACCTGTTTCCAAAATTATTTGGTAATATTTTCACTCTGCTCTGGTGCTCTTCTTTTTTTAAAAATACAGGTAAAATTAATTAATGTTAATTATATGCATCACACCTTTCCTCCCTCACAGCCTAAAGTGGACGCTATTTTTTGAGCTAATCGTACATCGAACTTTCACAATGTAACACCTCAAAATTAACCTATAATTTGGGGTATTTTCCAAAAATGTGCTAATTCAGGGTAGAATCTCAAAATGGGTTGAGCGGCGTGGAAATGTCTCAATAAATCAATTGGAGATAATAAAACAATAATAATTATTTAATTATATTAATTTCAGAATAAAGACCTCCAATTTCTACACAGATCCGAGTACATACAACAAAAAAAAATTCACGCAATGCCAATATGCCGAAACCTGACCCCAGCTAAAAATAATTAAAATATTTTTCTCATTTTGCAATATTTTGCAAAAAAAGAGTTCAAGTAGGAGTGAGAATTTTGATGATGAGGAAATTGAGATGAAAAATCTGAATCATTTGGACAGTCAAAAAAAATCTAAATATTTTTCAACCTCAAGACCGGCACAGAACGACAATCAAGTTTTTTCTCAACAATAACTTTTTACTATTTAATTAAAATTATATGAAGCAGAGTTAAGTTTTAAGTCAACTAAAGCAAGTTTTACTTGAAATAATAGACTAATAAAATTGTGGTATTTCACATTTAATTTTAATTTGACTATTAAAACTCTCAAACAATTTGTCATTGTCACAATATTCCATTTAAAATGATTAAATAATAAACATCAATTTATAATCATAATAGTTAACTTCAATTTTCTTGATCATGTCAGTTATATAAAACATTTATTATTTTGACAAGAATAATATTTGCATGTAATGCAATTTTATAATATTTTAAAATAAAATCTTAAATTTTTTAATAAATTTTATTGGAAATATTTTAAATTCCCATCCAATCTACGCTCCACCTTTAATTAATACACTTGACCTCCCTCACTCTGTAAAAATTATGGAAAAAAGGGGGAGGAGTTATAGAATAGAGGTCAATTAATTTTGCATGCATAGTGCACTGGACCCTCTATTTACAATCAAGGTAAACTTTTTTGTTTCAACATGGGAAACTCTCATTTTAATTTCAACTTTATCAATTAACATTTAATTCCCATGCATTCCCCATTAGCAAATTGCAATCCCATGACTGACTGACACACAGCAAAAAAAAACTGGGGAACGAGACTAAACTTAATTAGTTTAGTTTTGTTGGGCGAGAAAATTAATCAGCAATTTTAAATCTCATTCACTCCACGTGTCTTTCTTCTTGTTGTCCGTGATAATTCAAAACTTTGGTTAGGGATAGAGAATTAAATGAAGATTTAATTCCAATTAAAATGTTGACACTAAATTTATTATTTATAGGACCCTTCCTTTTATTTTTATACACTTTAATTGTCCTTCAAAGTCTTTATTTTTATTATTACGATTATTTTACCACCACTTTCTTTCAAAATGACTCCCTCACTCCCGCCATTTTTGATTTCATTATTGGTAAGCAAAAACTTTAATATTTAGCTTTAATTTAATTAATTAATTGAGTTTTTTCATTATTGTCAAGTCGGGGCGGGATCGGCGGGTTGTGTATTGGCAAATCGGTTGTCACTGCATCACAAAGTTTTATTAATTGAGGCTGGTAGTGACCCCTTGCCAATTCAATCTGTGCCTGGTTTCACCGTTGAATTTTTGCACAAACCACAATACGATTGGATGTACGAAACTGTTGTGCAAAAATATTCCCATTTTGGCCAAATTAATCAAAATGTAAGTCTCTTTAATTAAAATTTAAAAATTAATTTGATTAATAATTTTATTCATTTTTCCAGGTCTCCAGATGGCCCCGAGGGAAAAGTTTAGGTCAATAAAATAGAAGACAATTAAAATTGAAATGGAATACCTAATTAAATTTTAAATTTAGGCGGGTCATCAAATTTAAATTACATGATGTACGTCAGAGCCAATCCCAACGATTATGATCAATGGAGCAATTTGACGCAAGATCCATTTTGGAAATATGACAACCTTCTTCAATATTTCAAAAAGTCTTTAAACTACAAAGGAAAATTTCAGCATAATGGTAAAATTTACAAGCACAAATTTTAATTAAAATTATTTAATTGTCAATTAAAATATTGTAGAAAAGCATTACGGCAGAGGAAAAGGCCCTCAAACATTTTTAAACGTTCAAAGTCATTCGGAGAGAGAGCCTCTTCTCCCTTATTTTTTGGACGGAGGTCAAGAGTTGGGCTACGAAGCTGTCAATGATTTAAATGGGCCACAGCGTGAAGGTAGTTAAATTATAATTAATATTGTTTTGATTTTAATTGACAATTTAATAAATTGAATTTATTTAATTACAGGATTCGGCACACTCGAACACACTCAAAAAGATGGTGCACGTGCAGGGACCTACGGGTCATTTATCAAGCCAATTGAACATCGAGCCAATCTCGTCATCTCCCGCTACTCCCATGCCACCAAGGTAAATAATTATTTAATTGTGGCTAACTATAAGAGAATTAATTTTTAATTATGTTAATTATGACTAGATTCAACTGGATAAAAATAAGAGGGCGACTGGGATTTGGTATGTACGTCATGGTGTCAAGAAATTGGCAAAGGCTCGAAAAGAAATAATTTTAAGTGGGGGTTCGATCGGTAGCCCTCATTTGCTCATGCTGAGCGGGATTGGGCCCGCGGGACATTTGAAATCTGTGGGGGTTAGTCTACAATTAATTTAAAATTAAAAATTTATTTTTGACTATTTAATTAATTAAATTGTAGATCAAACCAAAAATTAATTTACCTGTTGGCCAAAACTTAGTTGATCACATAGCGGTCCCTTTCCCACCGGCGGTAGTAGGAAACACTGAAAATTTCACGTCTCTCTTCCCCGATCAAGATTACTCCATTCCCGCCTTTTATGATTATTATTTTAATGGCAAAGGTTAAATCACAATTAAATTATTTCAAATCCTATTTATAAATTAACACAAAAACTAATACAAATTAAAGGTCCCCTCACAATGTCGGCTCCTTTTAATGGACAAGCTTTTATCACGACATCTGGGGAGAGAAATGTAAGTGGAGTTGACTGGCCAAATATTCAAATGTTGGCGCACACGACGGGTTCTTATGAATTTATGCCTCAAGATTTTTCACGTGGTTATGGCTTCACTCTTGAAAATCTGTGGGCCCTTTGGGGCCCCATCAAAGACTCCCATTGTGTCACTTTTTTGAACGTCCTTGTCCGACCCAAGAGTATCGGTCAACTCACCCTCAAAAATAATAACCCCTTTACTCATCCCTTAATTGATCCCAATTATCTGCAAGATCCTCATGACGTAGCTGCTTTAATTGAAAGTAAGAATTTTGGGCATGGCCCTTGAAGCAATTTTATGTGTACCATGTCAGCGTGTCCATAATTTACAGTGGGCCCTTAACTGTATTTCAGGTGCACACTTAGTTGTAAAATTATTGGAGACAAAGGCCTTTCAAAAGTTAAAAGTCAAATTGCACACAAATCCTCTGCCCGGATGTGCCCACCATAAATTATTGTCAGACCAATACTGGGACTGTTATATAAGGCACATGAGCATGACCCTGTACCATCCCGTGGGGACTTGCCGCATGGGGAGGGGTCACGAAGATCCTTCGGCTGTTGTGGATTCTTCTTTGAGGTGGTTTATCTTATTATCTTGTTTTGATTGTCAATTAAATTAATTTTGTAGGCTAGATATTTAATGCACAAATTAAATTGTGTACAGGGTGCTCCACACAGGAGGAAGTTTGAGGGTGATTGATGCGTCAATTATGCCAAAAATCGTGAATGGCAATACCAACGCCCCGACAATTGCCATTGCGGAAGCTGGAGCTGACAAAATTCGGGAATATTGGTCTCAACAATATCTCGTCTCTCCGAGGAAGTTTTGGCCATTTCAATTATTTTATTTAAATTTTAAATGTTATTATTCCCAATTAGTTTAACGTAGAATTGGTATTTTGAAGACTGTCTATATATTTTTTTATAGAATATATTTGTACTAAAGTATTATTATTTTAAAAATCGAGACGGCCTAAAACCTGGATTTTGCCATTATTCGCAAAAATGCACACAAAAAAACTAAAACATGGTTTAATAATAAATTTCGCGTGTTTAAATTCAAATTTTGAAAAAGGCGGCAGTGCATAAGGAAGGATTCGCCATGTAAAAACTAAATAAATAATTAAAATATAATTTAAAAATGAAAAACTAGAGCTGCATTTTAATCATAATAAATCAATAAATAATTTTTTTTATGTAATGGAACATACCATCACAATTTTAAATCTATGTTGCAATTTCCACTTGAGAATTTTTGGCACGTGCAACTTTTACGTCATTGCAAACAACAACTCCCTCTCCACGAACCACCAGAGACGTCATTTTCATGCCTAAAAAAGCCCACAACTGGTAACCCATTCAATGGCTAGCCAAGCCACGATCAAGACAAAACTCGAGGGAAGTTTGAGCAAATTGGTGTATAAAATTCAAAATGGAGTTAACGACAATTAAAAATGGGAGTGGTTGGAATTCAAGTGAGAGCTTTGTACAAAATTTAAATTGGAATGTACCCTTAATTGACCCACCCTTTCAAAAAAATTACAATTGGGAAATTTACGACTATCCCTACTGGTCATCATGGATGGGTCAGCGATGGTGGTGGAGCCTCATTTTCTCCTTTGTCTACATTGTCACCATCTACACGGGTCAACATTTAATGAAGAACCGGAAACCCATTAAAAATAATGGAATTTTATTTAGTTGGAATATGATCCAAGCCATCTTCTCCATCTCCATCTTTGTCCGAACTTTACCCGAATTGGTCACCATTTTAAGTCAACCAAGTGGCCTCCATTTGACCATTTGTTCCAGGTAAATAATTAATTTAAATTAATTAATTTAAATGTTAATTTTTAAATTGTAATTTAAGGGACCCGCTAACAATGACCCACGTCTTTTGGAGCTGGGTTGGAACTCTCCTTAAGGTGGTTGACCTCGGTGACACCATTTTTATCGTTTTGCGTAAACAACCCCTCAGTTTTTTACATTGGCAAGTGTTTAATTTAATTGAATGAAAAATTGGAAATTAATTATATTTAATTTTTAACTAAATATTTTTATAAGGTACCATCACGTGAGTGTCATGTTGTACACGTGGTACACAATTGACATGACTGACCCGAGTCATCGGTGGTACATGGTTTTAAATGCTTTTGCTCATTCCCTCATGTACACTTACTACGCCTTGAGGGTATGTCCACAATTTAATTTTATTTAACTAAATTTAATGATATTAATTAATTTTTTTTAAATGGGTTGTAGGCCCTACAAGTCAAAATTCCCAAGGGACTGGCCCTGAGCATTACAACGTTTCAAATAGCACAAATGTTTATGGGCATTGGAATCAACATTTATTCTCTCTTTGTTAAAAGTAATTTTTAATTTTTTGTACACTTTTTTTGCAATATTAATTTTTTTTTCTCGTTTAAAATTTTTTTAGCAACCACCGGAAATTGCTCGCGACCCTTGGACAACGTTGTACTAGGCTTGGTCATGTATTTAAGTTATTTTGTCCTCTTTCTCCATTTCTTTCACACCACCTACCTCAGTCCCCGTCCAAAATCCATCAAAAAAGACTGAGTGACAAAAATTACTGGATTTTTTAAATTTTTATTTTCCCGCCTCGTTAAATTTTAAATTTTGAACATTCCGCTATAAAATTATGAATTTTGTATGACTTTTTTTTATAAAAATCCAAAATGATGATTCTGAATCATTGATTCAAATGTACCTATAAAAATGGCACGTGTCATATGTTTCATGTGACGTCAAATAAATTTTTAATTGGAATTTCCTACACAAAACATTGAAATAAAGGTTAAAACTATTGCAAATTAATTTTTAAGAATGAAAAACCGGTTCAATTTAAAATTTCTTTATTTGCAAAATTAAAATAATTCCCTTGAGGTTGACATTGCAAAAGAAGAGATTGAAGATGCGGACGTGGACTTAATGAGATTGATCTGTCAAATTAAACGTTAAAGAGGACATGGAGGAGGACGATTTTGGAGATTATGAATGAATGACGTCATTCAAATTCCCCATTTTGAGCCCCACCCCCCATCTCATAAAATTCCCAAACCTCACTGGCGCATGGCGTTAATTTAGGGAACGTTCAAGTATTATCTTACGCAGTAAAGGTACCTACCTGGGTCTACATAGCGTAAGGGAAGCGTAAGAAAAATTAAAGGGGTACCTAGCTTGAAAACAAAACCTTTAATGCTATACATAATGACATACTGTGACTTGTATCAGGCCGCCTTACTGCCTTTTTATAAAGGCATATTTATTTTAGCCTTGTAAGGCCCACGAATTTCCAACTTGAGTTCTTAATTATTTTTTTTGACAGGAAAAATGAATGAACTCAACTCTAAAAAAACATGAATTGGGAATATGTACATTAGTAATCGTATAGTGGAATGTACATATATTCTGGGCCCGTTTACTATGGTCAAGTCAAACCTACCATGTGTATTTTTACACTCAAGTATTTTAATATCACTTGTGTACACAGGACGCTTCCTTGGAAGTCTAAAAAAGTATTTGAGCTTAACCTTCGACGAAGGCCCTTCGTGTCCCATTTGAAAATTATTTCCCCACATTTGTCTCACATTACATTTTCAATATTTTTATAAATTTTGCAGGATTTGTGTAAACTTGCAATTTAATATAAAAAAATTAATTTAATATAAAAAATAAAATGGGTAAAGAAAAAGAAAAAAAACATAAACCACCTGTTGGTTTGTATAACAAATTCATGGAATCATGGAATCTTGGAAGAAAGCTTATCCACAGCAGCAAAGTAGGTTTTTGTACATTTAAAATTACTTGAAGATTAATTTTGTAGCCGTTTCGTATTTTTAATTTTTTTCTTTAGAGGGTATACGGTATCAAGAGGCCTTGATCTTTTGGAAGACAAATCAAGTACAAGGCGCAATTGAAGCTCACATGAAAATTCTTTTAAAAAAGGAGCAATTGAACAAAATAAAAAATGGACCATCCTTTTTCAAAAAATAGATACTACCGACAACTCGACCAGACAAACAGTCATGCTCAACGGAACAAGAGGAACCAGAAGTGGTGTCCGTGCCATCACTGCCATCAGTGGAGATAAATTCGATTTCAAAAGGTTCCAATCAAGGCAGTTCATTTTCAAATACAATTTCTGATTAGTATGTACTTGTTAGTTCATTTATTGATTGGCAATTTTTTTTGTTCAGATAATAATACAGTCTGCAAAGGTAAAGTTCAAGAAGAACTCAAAGCCAAAATTATTGACCGAAATTATGGAGGTTGAATTCAAAAAATTAAAATTGGAAGAGTGCTACAGCATCAAAACTGAAGCATCTACAGCAATGTGCCAAAAGAATGAGGGCATTTTATGCCAGAAGAAAGGCAACAATGAAGGCTCTAAATGAACTTGTTCCACCAGAGGCCGTTGCCGAGAAAATTCCTTTATATGAAAAAAGGGGGCAACCAACACTAAAATTTAGCTCCAAATCTTTGTCAGAGGAAATTGTTGAATTTTTTGCCAATGATGTTGCAGCTGACTATTGACGAAGGTGAGAGGGCTTGAGGACGTGTTTGACGCTGACTGATTTACATGTAGCTCTAGTAGAGAAGGGATTTAAACTAAGTAGGTCTGCTGTTTATCTCCGTCTGGTTCCAAATAGAGTAGACAGTACAGAAGGCAAAAGGCATGTGACCACGGTCCCAATAAAATTGGCGCGGGCTTCAAATCTCGCCAGAAAACATCACCAAGATTCCCATTTTGCTATGGCAAGTATCAAATTTTTCCTCGAACTTGCAGAGCTGATGGGAGAAAATGTTGTGTGTGTGATTAGTCAAGATGATAAATCAAGAGTTCCCATTGGTCTACCCGCAGACACAAGACAAGCCCCTATACTTATGCGCATGCAGTACAAAGTTACTTTACCAGATCGTCCCATTCAGAAAATGAATCCCGCGATTCATTCTCATGGTCACTTTGACCGGAAGTAGAATCACTGGAGGGCATTGTGTCAGTGGTCACTGTTCCTGCGATCATGGAAGGGTCATTTTGTGTCAATAAAGTTGAAAAAAGTGGCGGTTTAAATTGACCTTGGTTTGACCCTCTTGCTGTTTTAGAGAGCGGAGAAGAGGATGAAGCCTTGAGATGAGAAGACGAAGAAGATGAAGAAGATGTGTTGCCAATCGTTTGAATGAAATGATCATTTCTAAGATTTGGAATCGTGTCAATGGCTTCAGATTTTTGTTCGTAGGAATATAATTTTTTTTGAGGGCCAAATTTTCCTGGGTAAGGTCACGACATCGGGTCTGAAAATGGAGACATTTTTCTTTTACTCTCCGTAATTCCTTCTCCATATCCATGGCCCGTTGAAGAAGTCCTTGTCGTGAAAATTGACCTGATAGTCCAATCGTCTTAGATTTGGAACCACTTGATGAGTCACAATGCTCCGAGATGAGGGGCAGTCCATTTTTTAGGGGTGGCTGGTTTTCCTGGACAAAATTATTTACTAAATGAAAATTTGGTATTTGAAACAAAGTTTTTTTTTTTGTTTTTTATTCATGACAAATTCGCTCATGATTAATATTGTAATTAAATAAAATTGTTAATAATAAACTTAAATAATAAAATTCATTTGAGAAGGACAAAATAATTGAAAATAAATTAAAAACTGTACCCTGGATGACGTAGATTCTTGTCCTTGACATTTTTTGATATTTTTTAAACTACTTTCTACTCCTGCCATTTTTTTTGGCAAACTATGTCGAACTATTTAATTGAAATTTAAATATTGAAAAAAAATAACGAGAATCTACACCCAAGTTTTTAAAGTACTTAGATGTAGTACAAAATTTTTTTCTAAGGTCAAGGACTGGACGAGTCAAAAAAATGAGTGGGAGACCTTAGGCCCAAGTTAATCCTCTACCTTTTTTGGTTTCTAATAATAGGAGCCAATAAAATGGAGCCCTAGTTCACGTCAAAAAAAACTAGGGCCCTAGCTGGAGGATCTAGTGTACAAAGGCCAAGGAGTCTTTTCCCTGTTTAATTTTGCGTGGCCAGTGGCCTTTAAAAAAATGGTTTGAGGCTACAACGGCTACTTTAATTTACTCGGAATTTCATGAAAAATAAAAACTTTTTCTTTGTCCATGGAAAGAGGCAAGGTAAAAATTGTCTAGCAATAAAGTTGTTGACCTCCAGAATGCACAAAATTACCAAATAGCCCATTTTTCCAGCCACGTGATTATTTTTTTTGCGTATAGGCAGAATCTTCACAGTAGACAAAGAGCATTTTGTGATTGGCCAACTGATTCTTGACTATTTCATGACGTGCTTGGTAAATGAATTTTTCTCTCACGATAAATCCAAGCTCACTTTTTACTAGCTAAAAACAATTTCCTTCGAGAAAGTCCAAGTCTTGACGTCATTTATTTTTATTTTGAGTGTGGGATTCATTAATAAAAAATTAAATCGTGAACTTAATAGCGTTTACGGTAACTTGATAAACTTCTTAGTATTGGACGAGCTGTGAATCAAGATGGAGATGCATCGTCCACAGGTGCTAAACTCAAATCTTAAATATTTTTGAAGACACTTGACCGCCTTTTCAAAATTTCCCGCTTATTTGTAAGATAATTAAATAAGGTTAATTTTTTAAATCTCTTGATTACAGGTAGAGAACCATACACTCCTCACAACACTATTCTCACCGGAAGTGTACCATCTTGAACGGAAGACATGGATGGAGAACAATTGGATGTTCTCTGTCTACGGGGTCTTTCTCTACCTTGTGGTCATTTATGGCGGGCAGGAGTGGATGAAAAACCGGAAACCATTTGACCTCAAGAAAGTCCTCTTCATTTGGAACCTTGGCCTCGCCTCCTTCTCCATCACCGGCTCCCTTCTCATGTTCCCTGATCTCATCAAAGAACTTTTTTCTCCTGGGGGCGTCCATCGTTCTTTTTGCGGTCCCATGTAAGATCCCAATTTAAAGTAATTATAATTTAATTAAAATTAAAATTAATTTAATGTGTTTCAGTCAAGTCAGTCAACTGAGTCTCTTCTGTTTGTGGCTATTTACCTTGTCAAAAATAATTGAATTGGGGGACACTCTTTTCATCATTTTGCGGAAACGTCCTCTTATGTTTTTGCATTGGTGAGTCACAATTTAATTAATTTGGAGATTTTTATAATTAAAATTAATTTTTTTAGGTATCATCACGTGACTGTGTTGTTGTACTGTTGGATTGGATGGCGGGATCAGATTTCAACGGCGCCGTGGTTTGCATTTATAAATTACATGGTACATTCTGTAATGTATTTGTATTTCTGTGTCACGGCATTGGGCATTAAAGTCCCAAGGGGGATTGCCAAGTCAATTACTTTGATTCAATTAAGCCAAATGATTTTTGGTTTGGGGATTAATAGTTACGCTTATTTTAGCAAGTCAAATGGCTTGTCATGTGATGTCCCTTATTCCCATATTCATTATGCTTACTTAATGTACTTTTCTTATTTTGTCCTGTTTGGCCATTTCTTTTACAAGGTTTATGTGACCAAGAGCAAGAAGAAGGTCACGTGATTATTTTTTGTTGGTGTAATTTAATTTTTGTTAATAAAAGTAATAAATTGTGACGAATATTAAATTGGGCATTTAATTTTTATTTGGACAACTTGCACGCCGGCCGCCGCTCATAAATCTCTCACATTTTTCAAAAAAAAATTTAAGGAAAAATTTTATTAGTTGGACGCCGTTCACCCATTTATGATGCGATTTGTGGAATTCAACCCAGTAGTTGACGTCTTTTGCGAGAACTTTAGATTTAATTCGGATGCTTAATTACAATTAAATTAAATTTTAAACTGTTTTGTCTTGCTATAGCTACAAATCTAATCTAAAAACAGGCAATTTAGTTTTATAACAATTAAAAAAAGTATTGAAATTAGAGCGCGAGCGCGCTCCCAAATTATAACATTATTTGCAAAATGCAAGGCTCTGAAACTTTTAAAGGTTAGCCCAAGGCCATATACACTCTATGCCCTGTTCTGCCAAAACCTTTTCTTCTTTGGCGCATAGAGTGTATATGGCCTTGGGTTAGCTCACTTCATGTTTGGTCGAAATTTCGTACAGGCAAAATGTTTTATTTCAATTTATATTTTCCCTAACAACGGGATGGTCAATTGAAAAAGGACTTTGGAAAAGTTAAATTTTTTAATTTTAATTGTAGTTAACAAGCAAAAGGTATTTAATGTGTTTTAAATACTTTACTAAAATTAAACGGACAACAATTTTATTAACTGCCTTAAGCTCCAAGCACATGTATGCAATATATGTACTTGAATTTGACCGGCCAGTTGACCTCCATAGGTCAATTTGCGTACAGATAATTCATGGAGGCACGTTTAGTCCTAAAAATAGCACCAAATTTTTTTCTGACGTAGAATCACATGTCAAACAAGATTGTATTTTAATGTGTATTAAAATTAAAAATCATGTGACTTTTGTGACATGTCAAAGTGGTCACCGTGTGACAAATGATCCAGGGGTTCAAAATTTTAACATGATGAAACTGACAAAATTGTTCCAAATATTATTTTAGCTATTTCTAAACTTTTGTCATATTTTTAAAATGTCAAGGGTCATGTATAAAGGTTAATTTGTAAAATGTTCTTGTCAGGAGCTTGATTGGGCAAGCACGACGATTAAACATTTTTTAATCAATAATAATTATTTAGCTGTTCAGTTATTTTTTAGCTGCTCGAATAATTAATTAGCTACTGAAATAGTTATTTAGCTTCTCAATTATTTTTTTAATCGGCACGGCCACCCATGTAGGTGAAATCACCATCGATTTAGCTCGAAAAAAAGCATTTCGGCTCGCTATTTTCAATCTTTTAGCTGGCACCAAAGTTCCCAGCCATATTAGTTGTATTTCATACAATTAAATTTAAAAAAGTTAACTTTTCCAAAGTCCTTTTTCAATTGACCATCTCGTCGTCTGGGAAAATATAAACTGAAATAAAACATTTTGCCTGTACGAAATTTCGACCAAACATGAAGTGGGTTAACCTTATAAATCCACAACCTTGGCAAAATGTAACTATAATTTTAATTGTAATTAATTTAATAGTTAAGTTAGTATAATTAATTTAATGTAGGATATAAAATTTAAATCAAAATTAACTCTGCTGTAGTTTGTAATTTAAATTATGGACGGAGCGGGAAAATTGCCGTGGGTGAGTATGAGTGTCAAACATTTTAATTAGAATCTAAAGTTTTTGAAACCATTTAAAAAATTAAATTAATGACTCTGGCCAGCCAACAGAACCAAGTTTAATACCACCCCCACCCCCCTCAATAATCGCACTGGGAGAGGCACATCCACCACTGACAGAACAGATTGATAAATTTGAGCCCCGGTATTTCGGGGATCATCCCCGCGGGAATTTTGATGCTAGTAAAATTTCGGCCTACACACTGGAGAGTCGTCTCCCAAGTTTTCAATTTGAACCGCGCAAAGAGGAGGCGGAGCAAGCCCGCCGGAAATGTAAATTTTGTGAGGTTCTTGTCATCACCATTGCCATTGCCATTTGTACCGCTCTCTGTATCGGTTTCTTTGCTGCCGTCATGATTGTCGGTAAAGGTGACCCCAATGATGACCTCGCCACTACGGGGAAAATGGAATTGGCGGGAATTATCATTTAATAAAAAGAACTTGATCATGAATTTTTATTTTGTATAATAGCATATGCTGAAATTATTTACTCTCTGGCATCTCTCTCAAGTTTTAATTACTTGACATTGGCTTTTTCCAAGTGCAAAAAATTAAATTTTGCAAAATTTGCATTCATTCTTAGTAAGAATTTCTTACTCTTCCCTTCACGTCCGCGAGTGTGTTGAAAGACGAAATATTTTTTTCTTGGAGATTTGACTTGATGAATCAATGCCAATTGCCATGAATTAACGACAAGAAATTTTACAAAAAATTGGCTTGTTCCTGCGTCAATCCAGTAAAAATTGAATGAGGAAACTCAATTTTTCTAAACTGGTTTTTGCATAAAAATGAACCATTTTATTGAGATCATTCATTTTTTGGGGGAATTCTCTGCACCTCCATTCCAGCTCTAAGTGAAAACTTGACATGAATAAATATTTGCGAAATTAAAATTGAAGCATTTGATTTGCAATTTTATAAATTGCAAAATATTGAACAATTGGGTGGTTGAATACAAATGCCTTTTTTTTAATCTCTATTTTTACAAGTAAAAATTTGTGACGTCACATGAAACAAATCTACGTCAGATATGTTATAATGAATGAAATATGTTGCAAAAACTGTGTAAATTTTATGGCTATATAAATTCCTGTGTACGAAATGCTCAATTAACTTTTTTGCAGATACTAAAAAGTTGTCTTGATTTTTATTAAAAAATATTTTTCAATATTTCAATTCATGTCCACTTTCAAGCAGACTAATCCCTTGGCGGATTCTGCCCTAATAATTAGAGCAGGATAAAATTATTATTTTGCAAGTTGCACGAGTCACGTGGTGAATTTAAATTAATTTTTTATCTTTGCTTAAGACTAACTACCTAACTTATAAGATGAACGAAATGGACGCTGAATGAATTAAGTGGACGGCGTTGAAAACTTGAAGATTCTGGATTCTGCACACACAAAAAATGAAATGCTGGTGATAAGATTCTGATCTGAGGTAGAAGATTTGAATCCCAAGATTTTGCCAATTTTAAATTTAAACTGCCATCTATATAAAGTAATCTCAATTTAAAATTATTTTGGCCGCCAAAAATTGATTCTTTTGAGGGAAGAAGATTTGCAGAGATGAGCACTAAATCATTCAGAACATAATTGGCCATTAAATTTTGCTATGCCAATTTCTACTGATTGAGACAACAAAAAAAATTTCCAACTGACACTTTCAACATGAAAGGCACAAGTACTGTCAAAAAGAGTTTGGAGGGTATT
Organism: Arrhopalites spinosus; assembly: GCA_034700945.1. Lineage (NCBI taxonomy): Eukaryota > Metazoa > Arthropoda > Collembola > Symphypleona > Arrhopalitidae > Arrhopalites > Arrhopalites spinosus. The sequence continues at coordinate 19,996 of JAQIVZ010001857.1, forward strand.
TTGAATTATTTAATTTAAAAAATGAATCTTGATCTCGTTATCCTTCCCTTTTTGAAGTCAAAACAGTTTTTTTAAATGGAAATGACCCATGTCGGATGATTTAACTCATGGGCTTCAAAAAATTGGGTCTCCCGAGGGTTCCTCAAGGATTCCTGATTTGGTGCCTCTTTCTCCCCCACGGACCCCATGGTAACCAACCATTTTCTCACCACCCACTAGATGGTGTCTCCATCATTTTATTTATTACATGAATAAAAGTATATAAATTTTGTACAGATTCCCAACAAGCCAAAGGATTGGCTCAGGTGCCTAAAGAGCTGAATAATCGAAAGTATCTCCTTGTGAGGGAGCCAACACAGGTAAATTTACATTCTCCAATTAATTTTTTTTAATTGGATTGACTCCACTTAACTGACTACAATTTAATTGAGAACAGTCGTGGGAAGGGGCTCTCGCGGAGTGTCGACAAAGTAACGCGACCCTTGCCAGTGCCGTCACCAGTGACCAGTACCAATTTTTTTCCAAAATTGGCAGCGATGAAAGTACAATTTCATTTACAAAAACATTTCCCACCCTTCAAGCTCCCAATTTATTTAAGCAAATTGTTTGCAGATGAGATTAAATTTTGGATAGGAGGAAATCGAATTCATCGCGTGGACTGTAAAAAGGTCAATGACCCCTGTCATTTTGAGTGGATTGACACAGGACAATTAGTCGAGAGTTTTGCTTGGGCGAATGGGAAACCAAAAAGTAATGGCGGGGATGAAAAATGTATGCAAATATTAAAACAAAATGGGGTCCACGCTGGTCATGATTTTGAGTGCTCTGACTCAATCCCTTATTTGTGTGCCCTTCCCCTTTGTGGGAGTGGACTAGACGGCCTCTCATTGTGGCTAGTTGGATTGCTAACATTTATTAAATTGACATTTGTACAGATTTTAAAGTTTGTTTCGTAATTAAAATGCCAACTTCCGTTAGTAGACGAGTGTAGAATTTAAGCCATTCACCATCTTCTCTTCATTTGAAAGCTCGTTTGGAAATGTCTGTTTCATGCATCTTAGAGCGTGGAGAAAGTTACTTTCTCCATTATGAAAAATATCAATCGTCTTGTCCAAAAAAAGTTTTATTTTCACTTAGGCTCCATTGCAACTTGCATTTTCCTCAGGTAAAACTTTCACCTTACAAAATGAACGAGGTCATCAGAGTAAAATTGAGAACCGGAAGTCAATTTAGTATGACTCATACTGTATGAGTGAAAATAAATTCATAATAATTCAAAAATTCCAACATCAGAATGACGTCTACAACGTAGTGATGGAGCAAAGAGTCACTGAGCGTATTGAACGGCGTCAAAGTTTGGCACAAAAAAAATTAGTTAAAATTTTTTTTCAGTTGTAGGTAATTGTACAGAAGAATACAATCAAATGGTGATAATTATTCCAAATACAATTTTTAATTATAATCATTCATTTAACTTTTTGGTGAGTTATTGTCATGAGAATTAGGGAAGAAATGAAAACTAACCAAGACAATTTCATTCATAAATCTATCCACAGAGCAAGTATACTTGCTCTGTGCTCTATGTTATTTATTTTGCCCGCCATTTTTTTAAAAATGTTTTGAACTAATTCTGTCACCTTTCCTTTGTTTCTCCCTTTCAGCTAATCATTATTTAATTGACATTTAAATGCTTTCAAGTTTAGGCTGTAGGAAAGTTCCAGTGTGAGCATGTAAGTCCATCACAACTCCATCTTCCTTTTCTAAACTCTATCACATGATGTTGAATTGACAGGAGTCTCCGTAGAGGGTCATGGTTCAGCATGGTGACCCTCTGTCTGGCCACCCTGACCCTTCTCGCGGGGTGTCTGGCCAATGGAGTATGATGCAATTTCCCCCCAACAAAATTCCCTCATCGTCGGTCTTGTCCAAAATGCGTGGTTCACCGCCGCCATCTTTGCCAGTGTTTGTGCCCTCCTCGACTGTTTCCTGAAACTCCACCTCTCCAACTTTGAATTGACCGCCTCTCCTTTGTTGGCTGCCTACGAAATAGCGGGCCGGCTGGAGTTGGCGTATCCGTTTGTGGCGGCGTACGGGTGGTTTTACTATGAACCAACCCAAGAAATCATTTTTTGGGTCTCCGCAGGAGGCATTCAAGTCAGGTTAATTTGTGAGGGGGATCCGTGGACGGAGTGGATAGGAAGCGCCCTCTACTGCGTGGTGGCATTTCTTCATGGTTACATTTGCTTCCTCGGTGGGAATTACCCAGGGGTTTTGGGGGCCTTCATTATGATCCTCACCTACATCAATCGGACCTTCCCTTGGTTAGGGTTGGGCAATGTTGCTCATCGATGTTGCCTCACATGCAATTTTCCCATATGGCCTCCCATGGGAGTCAAGGTTGGGAGGCCATATGGCCTCCCATGGCTTAATTTAAATTGACAATCTCACCATAAATTTTCTACTTTCACCCAAAATTAAAAATGTCTGCCAAAGTGTTGATTGTTTTAATTTCTCTAATTGAGGTGCATTAGAAAATCATTTTTGTTATGAGTACTTTATTGAAACGTCAAAATGTGTTGTTGAAAGAGAACTACATAATTAAGTTTAATTGAAATCCAAATTATGCTGCATGATAATTAATTGTTAATGAATGTAAAAAATGTACAATATAATTATTATTGCACACAGTTTGGGCATGGACAAGTCAAAACGTCATCAATTATTTCTTCCATTCCAAGGCCAGGGAATACTCGAATGAGGTCAAAGATGAATTGACGGAATTGTTGGCCACGTGTCGGCAAGCCTCTTAAAAATGTTGTGGCGGTAAATAAATTCACCCAAATACGAAGGTAACATTTCAACATTTTCAACCGTCCGGACATGTTTCTTGACCTCCCGCCATAGCCGTTCTAATTTATTAGTGTGAACTTTGACTCTTTTCTTTCGCAAACCATGAGTTGGGCCAGGACCGAGGTCAAATCCATCGAGGTCATGGTGAAGATCATGAATGAGCTCCCTTGTCGGCCTCACAAAATTTTTCTTATGGGTCACAAAACAATGACCCTTAAATCCCAAAGATGGGCATCCCATGTAAGAACGATGCTGATCTGACATGATGAATGTTTCTTGAGCAATAGCCTGTTGCATAATTGGCCACAAAGTGTCCTTCTTCTTGTCTGGAATTAGTTGAACAAACATTTGACTGGTCCTGCGACAGATTCCTCCAAAAACCCACATTTGTCTCTTGAGAAGACGGTCCAATATTTTACACTCTCTTGAATGGGCACATAATGGGCACGCTCCAAGTTTCATTGACTAACTTTAATTTTCAAAATTTTTACCCCCCCCCCCCCACTAACAAATAAAAAAGGGCCGGGCCAGCCACTGGTACAGCCACCTTGAAATTTTTGACGCTACGGGCCTGCTCCCTGGCCATGAAATGGCAAAGCCGGTCTCTCAACACCATCTGACAATTTGTTTTGTCCTCTTAATTTTATCTGACAGTCTAATATAACTTCCACGGTTTTGTGTTTACCAGCTCAAAATTAAATATTAATTATCCATCAAAATTTGCCTCTCTCATATTGGGCCACTTTTGCTGGATTTAATTCACCCTGCTCATTCAGGTACGAAATTCAATTCAACAAAATAATTTCAGATGCAAAGAGTGCCAACTTTTGAAAAATTTTGAATTAATCAAAATTGAATTTAAATTTAAGGGTCTGGAGGGAATCTCATGGAGACAAATGCATAACTAAAAGCAATTCATAGTGGTTCTTGGCATTTTTCTTGTACAAATAAAATCCGAATTTACATTTAATGGCTTTGCAAGAAGGATTATAAGTAGGGACAAAGGGAAAACAACATTTTAATTTTATAATTAGGGGAAACACGTGTTTGGTTTTGAGCTAAAGGATAAAAAATGTTCAACATTCGAACTCATGCGGCCTTCCAGTTCTTGAGAAAAAATCAGCAATTTTTATTCAATTTATGCCTTTACCTTTTTTTACCGCACGACTTAAGTCATGTGTCTGTCCTTTGTTTCCTTTACTGGGAAAAATATTAGAAGGGTTGAATTAGAATGCCTAAATTGACAATGGGAATGATTAAAGTTTTCAGAAAACCATAAATGTTGTGACTAGTGTGGTAGCTCACATGAGTATCAAAAGCATGTATGTGCTCTATATTGAACACAGCACATCACTCATTTTGCCTGAAATTCTGCGATAATGTACTTTGACAAATTCCAAGAAGGACCAAATACCCATTCCAATTACGATAAGAGATGACCTCAGTTCTGTATAAGACTGAAATAAATGTTCATGCGCCCAAAAATAATTTTGGCTGCCACAAGAGCAGGAAGGGTCATTCGAGACTTGATATTCAAGAAAGTCACATCTCTGTGATATAGTCTTCAGAGATTAAATTTGATTCGTAGAAAATGATTTGCGCAATTTGTCGGCCACGTCTGGGAACACGGTGTGTCCGGGTTGATAGTCAGTCCTGCGTCACGCACCTTTTTCATAACTCTTGTATGAAAGAATGGGCCAATGCAACACGTCAGGGGAATATCCAAGAATATTAATGTGCTCTTTGTCGTCAAGTTTCCCCAAACATTGTACAAGGTTTAAATGACGATGAAGAATCAACAGAAAATATTTCGAGCCAACGGCAAAATCAACAACCCACTGGTACAGAAAATCTACCCGAAACCACCAGTCCACAAGTTGTTGTACCAGCCTTGGAATTTAATTTAGATTTAACTCAGGGAAGTGGAACTAGGACGCAATTTAGTTTTCAAGATATTTGGAACGCTGCAATGGATGCTGTGCCATGGAATTGTCGACAGTCTTTTCCTCCAGACATAGTCAAGGCCACAATTGACACAGTGGCACAATATGGGTTTAATGGTGTGCGCAACTTGGTTTCCCAGGGAATTGGTATGGCGGCTGCGAATGTGGCGCCATCTGGTCAGCTGGATAATAACCATGGAGAACATCAAGGGTCATCTCGGTTTGAGCCGACTACACCACGTTGGAGGACCTGCCAGATCTGCCATAGAGACTGCAAGACTGCCAGTGCTAAAAGCAAACACATGAAAACCCATGACCCTCCATGGATTTGCCCCACATGTGGATCCTCAGTCAACCGACAGCCGAATGTTGGTCGGCATGAACGAAAGTGTCAGCTTCGTCAACCGTAAAGGAATGACGACTAAAAACTAATTTTGAATTGATTATTGTTTATGAGTTTTCAAAATAATTTTGATGCGCTTGGAAATTAGACGCACGTCAAACATTCAAAATTACATGTCTAAAAATAAACATGTTTCATTATTTGCAATCTAATAACAAAAACATTCTATAAATTGCAATTTAATTATTATTTTATCATTCGTCAAATTAATTTATAAAATGCCGCCAAAATAATTTGAAAGGACGTTTTGACACATGTATGGCACGAATATTTAGGTTTCAATAATTGACTAACATAATTATTAAAGCCGGGACTGTGACGGCGAGGAGGTCAAAACAAAAGACTGAGACTGGTAAGTATCAAAATGATGAAGAATATTTTAATGAAATTACAACGCAATTAGCTGATCATGATTTGGCTCAAGCAATAAAACGTTCTCTTGTTCTGGATTTATTAAAAGAACCATTAACATTAAGTATTTGGAACCGAATGTCCCAACTCGATTTTTTACAACTAGGCATACACAGGCGAGTCAAAATTATGATGTAAATTCTTTCCGATTTCCAAATTATCGTCAAATTCAGAGTAATTTTGTAAATAGAGAGAGACTTCCGAGTCGAAGGGGACAATAAATTTTTTTAATTGAACAGTGTATACAGTGGCGGCCAACTTTTAGCTACTCTACGAGTCAAATTAATTTCACTCGTAGAGGAGCTAATCATTTAGCCGCCATTCATCGAGAATTAAGTTTTTAAGATTTAATTTAGTTGATCTTGGGTAGACGGCTACTGGTTAATTTTTTTAATTTACTATACAGTGTATGAAATGATTTTTAATTGTAATTGCCGTCTTCTGAAACATTAGGACATTTAATTTTATCATCTTGCTTCTCAGATATATCCAACTGGAAAATGAAGATTATGAATGTTACCATGATGGTGAAAATCTGGAAAGATACTTTAATTGGCCAATTAAATTATTATTTAATTACCTAGATTATAATTTATCATGATTCATGGAATTTAATTTTACCTATGAAATTAGTCCGTGATTAATTGGATATATATTACGAACCGTTAACTTGCGTTTCCAATTTAAAATACAATCTCAATCCCGGGATTTTGAAAATCTGAATCCCGGGATTCCGGGATTGCAAAAATGTCCAAAATCCCGGGATCCCCTCAATTGAAAGTAGAAAAATAATGGTGAGATTGGTAATTTAAATTAAGCCATGGGAGGCCATATAAGTTGACTCTCATGGGAGGCCATATAAGTTGACTCTCATGGGAGGCCATATAAGTTGACTCTCATGGGAGGCCATATACGTAGTTGCCTCTCATGGGAGGCCATACAAGTTGCCTCTCATGGAAGGCCATATACGTAGTTGACTCCCATGAGAGGCCATATGGCCTCCCAACCTTGACTCCCATGGGAGGCCATATGGGAAAATTGCATGAAAGGCAAGGAAGAAGGAAGAGACGGTTTTGGAAAAAAATTCTTGCAAAGGGAGAGGGAATCCCAGCCCCTTTAGAAGGG
>JAQIVZ010001858.1:0-26702 GCA_034700945.1 Arrhopalites spinosus
CAATGATGACGGTGTCCTCCAATCCGGTGGGTTTGTGGAGGTAATGACTGTATTGCAGAGCCCACTAATGTGAATGACTATCACAGCTCACCTCTTTAAGGATGGAGATTCAAGTAGAAAATTGGGAGTTAAGTTTTACATGGCAATCTCTTGGTTTTACCCAGCACAGGTCTAAACATGTATTCAGCTTGTTAGCATAGAGATGGAGAGGAGGAGGAGGGAAAGTAAACTGGAGAAAGTATAGAAATTTTGCAAATGAATTTCTCACTACATTGACTTAGATATTCCAGACTTTCTCTCCATGAAAGATCCATTAATGTAATGGAATGAAACACTTGCCATTCCCAGAGTTGTATATTACACATCCTACACTGTGTATGTATATGTGTAGCTCCCTCCTCAATTGTTTTTCCCTTGCAGATAATAGAGCTGGGACTAGAATACTTTCCCTCGTTTTGTGTATGCATAATGCACATGCTACTTTTTAGACTCGACGCCAACGGTTAGAGTCAGTCTTGGATACCCAAATTAAATGAATATACGTTAAGCGTTGCAATTAATTGAATTTTAATTTGTGGCACTCAAGTGGCATTGGCCTGTATCATGTTACTACGTCCAAGCCATCCTCTCTTCCCCCGCTTCCATCTGAAATTGACGGTACATGAGTAGACGTGTACATGATTGTGATAAAGATATACGGGGGAAAGTAGAGAGAGAGAGAAGCACTTGAAATTCTCACAAAAAATTCCCACTCATCCATTTCCTCCATTGGTGGGAGAAAAAAATGAAGACTTTTTTCTTGTAAATTTAATGACTTACACTTTTTTATTTTCTGGAGAGAAATGTAAACAGTTTGTGCCTATAATGTGAAATACAGAACAACAAATCTCACGCTAAATGTACAGCATCAAATTCATTCTCCTTGTTTAGGGAGAGTCAATTTCATGATGGATTGTAACCCCAATTTTATAGGGGAAAGTACTTGGAGAGAGACACTTTTTAAAAAATGACATTATCATTTTATTAAAATGTACCTAGTATTATCCTGGTTGACAATTACTTCAGTAAAATTTAAATGGTACAGTTAAATCCTCTCCATGATGGCTCATTATTGTCAGAGACATTAGACTAAATTAGTTTTTGTTTTGCCAATTCTCAGAGATTGGCTGGAAATTTAAAATTTATTCTACAAAATTTAGAATGTTTTTTTTGCTAGCATGAATTTATATGAATACAAAGATTTAACTAAATTTTAATGATATGCCCAAGCTGCAAAATTATGTAATTATGTTTCGTCCAAAAAAATGAATATATCTGTCTGTATCTTTGGACATGATGATGGTCTCTAATAAAAAATGAAATGGAGGATTTTATATGAGAATAAAGTCCCTTCAAGAAATTGGCTAGTCTTTTTTAATGACGGTACAATTTTTGTCTAGTTTTTTTTAAAATGGAAGACGTTGAAGTGGATAGAGAATGAGTGAAATGTGTACAAAAAATAAGGACAAAATTGTGATTCCTTGTAACTGAGACTCATCAACTAGAAGGTAAGAGAGAGAGAGAGAGAAAGAAAATAAAAAGAAGATTGGAAGACAAGTCTCGACTACGATTTGGAAGACTTGTCATTGTTGAAATACTAATGACTAATTACTATAATTATAATTTCGTTGAGAGGAAGAAGGGGAGGAAAAGAGAGAGAGAGGGTATTAGAACAAGAATGGCTTTGAGCAGTAGGATTAATTTGTGACGTGGAAGGGAGGAATACTCATTGACAGTGGGGAGATGAGGAGAGAGAGTAACTTTTTGATGAAAAACAAAGTTAATTATTGAATGCTAGAGGTTTGGGTTGCTAAGCAAAGAGACATGTCTTTTATTAAATGAACACAAGAGAAGATAGCCATAATTTGACAAAATATGAATCCTTGTTCCAAAGTGTATATTACATTAAAGGCGGCCTTCAGTCACATCTCTTTGGTCTCTCCTCCATCCACAAAATAGGGGGAAAGTGTAGAGGATATGGCTATACACCTGTACTGCATACTCTCCATTTTGAGGGTGACACAATAAACGTGTAAATGTAATAAACTATGAGGATATTATACCAGTATTTGACTGGATAATGAGTTTATATAATGGCCAACACACCCCTCTCTCCCTCTTTTCTAGTAAATAAATAACGATGAATATTGATGAAGCTCATTGAACTTGCTGCTTCGTATCGTGTGAGCACCCAAGAAAGAAACTCATGGGGCATTGACAAAACTCCAGACCCCCCTCCTCCATAGAAAACCACTTGACTTTCTTCCACTCTCCCAGGCAAAAAGAGTGTGGAGGAGGTGGCATTCAAGCTCAAGAAATGGGAAATTTACTTATGCATGGCTCACTATAATATAATAGCTTTTTGTGTAATAAATAAAATTTGTTACAAGTAAGCAAACGTAAATAAACCTCATTATTATTTATATGTCACCTTCACCTTCTCTAGCGGAAAATTTTCTTTACAAAAAAAACATATTCAAAGTGAGATTGTCTCCTTTAGGAATTTTGATTTTCCTTTTTTGATAAAATAAGGGGAATTTTGATGGGAGGGGTACCATGAAAATTTCTCTTGTGAGAATTTCCAAAATATTTATTTGTTGGACTGGGAGTAATTTATTATCTATTAGAATCTTAAAAAAACTTGAAAATTTCGAAAATAGAATGATGACCATTTAATGTTTTGGTAAGAGTGCTTTCCCTACACTTCTCTTGATGGAATGAATCATGATTTACATAGTTTCAAGGATTTTTGGACCAGCTGAGAGAGAAAAGAGAAAAGAAAGCCTAAATCTCTTAACTGTAACGTAAATGAGGAAAAGCACTCTCATTTTCCGTTTCCATAATTGATTTTGTGTGCATAATATCGGCGGGCCCGGATCTATCAAGTTTAAGGTTTTTTTTCAAGTTTCTCTACTTTGGCACAATGGCAGAAATCAATTTATGCAAAAAAAAAAATATCTCAAATAGACTACTAGAAAGAATGTGAGAGAGTTGTTGAGACTTTTCGAAAGAAAAATTTTTTGACTGGAAAAGTCCATGTGCTTGGATTGTACCGGGAGGTGAAAAAATGTGAGTTTGGTATAAGTTTTCCATTACGCTGTCAATTTCACACTCGTGACCCCCTCTTTCCCCCTTCTTTTGACAATCATTTCACCATTATGCCGGCTACCCCCGGTTTTTTTCTCTGCACTTAGACTTGGAGTTACATAAAGAATGCACCATAAAGAATGAAATAGAAGCCTCAACTTGTACGAAATTTGTTCAACTGGCTAGTATTAAATCCCTTGTTTAGTACAGAAAGTATTTTGAACCGAATTTTTTAAAGAAACTCCGACTGAAATAGAATGCCCAGTTTTTTTGATGTCGTCATGTATAAAATATGCAAAAGACGATTCTCCCTCAAGGTAGAAACACACGGTTAATTTTTGGAGAGGAAAAACGTGTATGAGAATGGTGGAAAATTTAATTTAATTTTTATGGTCCAACCATCTTCTGGATTATCATACTCTCCACTCTCTCTCTCTCATGTTCTACTTAATCTTTCATCTATACGGAACTGTACAGGAAATTTTTTTGAACACCTTTTCTCATCTCAAGACTATTCTGTACATTACAAGGAGTGCACAGGACCTCGAGAGTTTTTCCTTTGATGTTTCACAGCTAAAATCTGAGTGGAGTAAAAATCAGTCGACAGGAAGACGAAAGTACAAGACGGTACATAAGATGGTATGAGTCTCATAAGGAGAGGAGAGAGAGAGAAAGTAAGAGAAAGTCATAAACGAATTTGGCTTGTGAGTACTAGGAAAGGAAGCCTGGAAGTGGTTTAAAATGACGCCTTACAAGAAATGCTTTCTCCCACTATTGTATTATTAGTTTTTAATCTTTTAGCCTACGTGTACATCTTTCTGTATAATAAGAAATTTTAAGCTACTTGTTCAAAAAATAGACTCACCCTGAACACAATCAACTTTTATTTACCTTCCCATTCTCTTTTCTCTCATCGTATCATATAAATTTTGTATTTTAATATTTTCTTTTGTAGAATTAAAGCTTGTCAAATTTAATGGGACATTGACAAAAAAGTATAAATTATTTATATTTTATGACTGATGGAGTTTTGATCCTTTCAATTTCTTCCTTGAGAGGAAATGTAGAAGAAATAGACCCTTTTTAGATCTTAAGTTCTCTGGGGGTCTCTGCCGGTAAGTTGGTCTCGGTCTCCGTTTATTTCCACTCAGTAGTCGTCACACTTACGAGTAGCTACGTCAATTTCTCTGGACAATTTGTACAAGAATTTTATGCTCTCTCTCTCTCTTATAAATTGAACATGGATTCTTTCTACGTGTAGATTGATTTTCTCTTGCTTGTATAAAATACCTGAGGGATTAATGGAAGACAAGGGGGAGAATGAACAAGACAAGTTGGATACACGGACAAGTAGACAGACAGACGGGCAGTTTTTTGTAGTGTAGGAATACATACACAAACACAACTGTGGATAGATGCACAAGGAGAAGAAAGAGAGAGAGAGAGAATTGAATCGAGACGGACAAAGTTTTCCATCTTCAAAATCCTTGATTGTTAGGAGAGAACATTTAGTTCGTACCAATAAGTGGGGAGGAAGAGAAGAAGGATATCCGAAAATGGGATTAGTTAGTTATTTCATGGTGGAGTTCACATGGACAGAAAGTGGTGCGTCTTTCCTCTCAATCCTTCCGATTCACATCCCTTGCCCCTGCCCTGTCTTCCCTACGACTCTAAAAAAGAGACATGTTCCATACATAAAAAATCCCTAGTACTTTTCCGCCATTTGTGTGTGTGTGTGTCTAAAAGTAAGATGATTAAATCGAACATGATTTTATCCTCTCCCTCCCTAAAGTGGAGTTAAGAGAGATCTCCCCCTCATATTTGATCTCAAGTATATTCAATGAGCCATCTCAAAAAGTAAACCAACACATTTCATGGCTGACTAATTATACACAGTTCATAGAGATAAAAGAGGAGGGGGGAGTCAAAAGTTACTTAGTTTATCATCAAATAGAATTATCAACGTCATTCTCCTCTCTAATAGACAGAGCCTCAATGATTTTGGCTTAAAACTATAAAATATTATAAACTCACGATCATCTCTCTCCACGTCTATTTTGGTTAAGCTAACCAAAAAAAATATGAGACACAAGGTCAATGATGATCTTATGTTTATAGTATTGTCTAGAATATTTTCTTTAGAAAAATGTCCGTCCTCACTCTAAAGTTTTGATTTTGACTTGAGAATGGAATTTACATGTTTGGAGAAAAGTATGACATGACCTGTAAAATGCTCTTGCTCAAAACGTCGCTAGATTCTCGAGAGTCAAAATAGCCAATAAATTTTTATGACGGACGGGGACAAAGTTATCTAGTGCGTAAAGAAAATTTTCAATGGATGGGAAAGAGACAGAAAATGGTTGGGGATATATGGAAGGACATTTTCATGCTCAGAAAATAACTTGTCATAAATTCTTGTCCTCTTCCATGTCCTGAAGGGGGGGGGGAAGGCTTTATATAACGATATGTCAAGAATGTAGACGTACTGGGGAGATAGTAGCCACTTATCAAGGAGAAAAGAATAGAAATTCTGGGAGTCTTACTAAAAATATGCATTTTGGTAATAACTTTGAGAGACTTACAAATAAAATAAAGGGGAAGGCGGGTTGAGCAACAGCCGGTTAAAATGAATCGCCTTTTTACATACACAAAAACTAATAGATAATCCATGATTGCAATCATTTACTTGTTATTGACATTTCATTGGCTATTTCACTTGGACTCAAGATTATCTTTATGGCTTCCCCCCCTCTCTCTCTGTCTGTCTCCGTGCCTTTTCTCCATGTTGTGTCTATGATAAAAAATTTATGCTGTTGTATGAATTCCCAAAAGTTGAAAAAATCCTCTCAGGTGTCCCCATTTGAATTACTTTTACAAACTTTCTCCCATTTTATCGTCTCTGTACTGTTACTCGCTATGGAGGGACAGGAAAACATTAAAATTTTGATTTTATTTATCGACTGAATTTAGATTCTTAGACATATTTCTTGACTGCCATGTCATGTCAATGTCTTTTGAGAAGCCAAAAAAAATCTGTCCAGTTTTCACTACAGCAAAATAAATAGAAAAGATTGGGAGATTTTTTTTTATTCTTTTTTTGTCATGATTTAATATGCCCAGGGAAGCGACTAATTGAACTTTCTCACTGAGGTTCTGTACACAATACTTTGATTACCTGTCATCTTCAGAGGCATGAAGGGGACTTTAATAATAAAAAGTCACGACTATAAATGAAGGATGACTCGAGTCAATTCTATACTTAATTAATTTTATTTTGTAGCCCCTATATGTACAGATACATTATATGCATGTACATGTGAAAGAGTTCCGTCAAATTTTTGAGCGGCAAGTTTTAATTAGAAGTCAATTAATCAACGATCTGTTATTCTCGACTCAAGAAAAGTTGTCCTGATAAAGTGAAACTCTTCTCCAGATTATGATTTTGAGTAATCCACATTTCTGTTCACTACAACTCAAATTGAGCAGTGAATGAGAAATTGAGGAGTGGATTCTACGTATTTATTAAAAGAATGAGGAAAACTAGTGAGGAAATGGTTGTAGCTTTTAAACTTCATTTTATGCCTTGCTTGCTCCCATATGTTTTATCCACACCTCCCTTCCATTTTCTTGTGAGCCAAAAGTTGTTTTCAACTCGTGTTCCCCTTTTTTCACGAGTTTAGAAATGGTGACAAAAAGTTGAGGACTTTATTTTTACTTTTCATGAACTTGGAAAACTTTATTGTTGTTTTTTTATACCCATCACAACATTCAACTCCACATATGTCAAACATGGTTTCTTTTGACAAGATGAGCTACAGTTGAGAAAAAAATGAGAACATGAAAAACAGAAAACTATTTTACATGACAGAGTGATCAATTGTTTAATTATTTTACAACTTTTGGCAGTACTCAAAAACAGTCACCAAACCAGTATTTTTGTGCTCTTAAATTCCTTGACATGGCCATGTCATGAAATATCACAATAATATTCATTTATTATTAATTCTCTTGTAAAAATCACGGGGGGAGCACCTCCATGAATGTCAAGTCAATATTTTTTGATTTAATTGTGTAATTAAAGTAAAGAGACAACTATTAAAAACGAAGCCCATTCTACCTAGTCGTAACGACACAATAATAAAGTTGGTGATTTGTCTTTTATGTTTATTTGTGCAGACAGAGATGACTAAAATGGAAAAGTTTGAAAATAGATGGGTGAGAAAAAATTTACCCCTCTCAATGTTTGACAAGTCTCGACTTGACTTGATGAAAGGAAAAAATTGAATGTCATGAAATGTTTTTGCATAAAATTAAGGTCCATGTGTCATTAAAAGTTTTCACTGTTTGTCTTTCATGTTTTGATTCATCATCATCTCCAAATTTAATCTTTTTCAATGTACGAGTAGTCAGTTAGAAGGGAAGAATGGAGAAGAGGCTTGATGTGAATAAATTATGTTTGTCAAGGGATGGATAAAAAGAAAGGTAACACATCTAACTAAGACAGGAAAAAAGGAGACTGTTAAAATAAAATTTAGTATGTAAATTTTTTTGTTGACTTGATCACGGGTCATGAGCAGATCCTCCTCCGTCCAATTAAGACAAAAAGTTTTGACGGCATCTTGTACATAACACGTAAAAGAGTCTTCATATTTGATAATGACCTATCCTGGTCCTTCTTGACGACATGAAAATAATTTTGTTGAAAAATCTCATTTGGTATTCCTTGTGCTCAAGCATTTTCTCTTTTGAAAATGGTGAGGACGGGCTAGAATCAGTAAATAATAAAACGACTTGTCCTCCCTACACTTTTTATGTTTGTCTACGGAAAAAACATTTCACGTCATTATTAATTTACACAAAACGTTTAAAAGCAAAAATTGCTCAAGTCATTTTCCCTCTTCTCGTTCGACATGCTTACCTGATTCCACCTTCATTTGTGAGTGCAGAGAGTTGGAGAGGACAAAATTTATTGATTATTAACGAAACTAAAAAACATATTCCCCAAATTTCCCCATGTCCATGTCCATGACTTGATTTTGTGGCCGTCTAAAAATTCCAGTCAAATGAATTTATTTTTCTTGTTTCAGACTCTCCAGTCAAAATGGTGGACGTTGAGAATTTCACAAACTTGACTCTACACAATGAGCCGGGTAAGGATGGGAATTCGACGGAGGGTCCGGAGGATATTATTAGTTACTTTGCTGTTCAAATCATGTTCTCCGTCATCTACACGACCATCTTTGTTCTTGGGGTCATTGGCAATGTCCTCGTTTGCTATGTTGTCATGCGGAATAAAGCCATGCAGACAGTCACCAATTTTTTTATAACTAATCTTGTAAGTTTTTAAAATTCCACCATTTTGCGTGGTTGGTTTCATGTCTAAATTTGATTGTGTTTATTTTGTAGGCATTGGCTGACATTTTATTGTGTGCACTGGCTGTTCCGTTCACTCCAATGTACACATTTTTTCAACAATGGGTCTTTTCTAGAGTCCTCTGTCATCTCGTTCCATATGCTCAAGGTGAGAGACGACGAGAGTTAAAAATAATTCATGTAAAAAAATGTTCAATTTTTTTTAAAAAAAATTTGTGGCTGTTGAATATGTGCAGGGACCAGTGTATACATTTCGACGTTGACGTTGACGTCGATAGCGATGGATAGATATTGTGTCATAATTTACCCATTTAGACCCCGAATGAAACTCACAACATGTTTATTTATCATCACATCCATCTGGCTCTTTGCCCTCCTCGCCACCCTCCCGTGAGCCCGTTTTATTTTTTGAAACATTTCCTTATATTCCAAATTGAGTGACTTAAATGTGAATTTCTTGTCTCTCTGTCTTTCTTAAAAAATTTTTAGCTACGGCATCGTCATGCAACACACGCAAAGAGAGGATAAATATTATTGTGATGAGCATTGGCCCTCAGAAGAATTTCGGCAAATTTTTAGTGGTACCACAGCAGTGCTCCAATTTGTCTTACCATTTCTCATCATGGCATTTTGTTACATAAGAGTCTCTGTCAAATTGAGTGACAGGGCTAAAGCCAAACCTGGGAGTAAAAATTCTCGGAGGGAGGCCGTTGAGAGGGAAAGGAAGAGACGAACTAATCGAATGTTAATTGCCATGGTCCTCATATTTGGCTTCTCTTGGTTATTTTTAAATGTGATCAATTTTTTAAATGATATTTATATCTACGCTGAGGATTGGAGATTCTACAATCTACTCTTCTTTTTTGCTCATTCCATTGCTATGAGTTCTACTTGCTACAATGTAAGCCTCATCATTCTCTTTTTATGCGAAATTAAATATCTTTTAATTGAGGTTGGCTAATTAATGAAGGAAAGTTTTATAATAAAATCATCACCCCCTCCCCCTTTTTTCTACCCAGCACACAAAGAGTACATACCAATAAGATACATATTAGATATTAATGGAGTAACTCATTTCCGGGCTTTAAATTGTCTCTAATAAATTGTTTACCTTTTTTTACATGCATCACCTTTTTAATGTGTCCATTACATAAACATAAATTTTGACACCATTTTATTCTGTACACTACATAATACCCTTTTAATTTTTAGTTAATTAATCACATTGCAAAGAACTGGAATAGTGTGGGATACAAAATAAACAAAGGGGGAGAGCACTTGAGTAGATAAATTATGTAAGAATGTTGTCAATTTATTTTGGTGTATATTTTAGCCCTTCCTGTATGCTTGGCTCAATGAAAACTTTAGAAAGGAATTTAAGCAAGGTGAGTGTTGATTTTATTATCTTTTGAATTTTTTAAGATTTAAAAGGATACAGATCATGTGTAAAGAAATGTATTTAATTATTTTAATAACTTAGTTAGTGATATTTAATAGATTCGTGTTAAACTCTAAAAGATGTGTAATTAATTAAAATAGTGGTTAGATGATTAATTTGTTGGAATGTTGTGGAATCTGTAGTTTTACCTTGTTTCTACTCATCCCAGCCAAGTACGACAAGATCACGGAGGGTGTTGTCAGAGAGGACTTGTAATGGAAATGAAACTGTTCAAGAGTCATTCCTTCCAAGTACTTCACAAATGATTATTGGGGGTGTCAATCCAGTTGGAGGACCCAAAGCCCTCTTGGGCGGAACTCTTGAGACGATAGAAGAACAAACTTCCAACTCACAATCGGCCATTGCTGTTAATTATGACATTGTTAATCAAATGACAGTCAAGTATTGTTCCACGACCAATGAAGTTGAAGTTCACATTCCACTCCAACAAAATAGTCCAGACTCCAACCATCCTCCTCCTCCTTCCACAACTACCTCCAATTCTACTACACAAGAAAATCAACAACAACTCTCTCAGCTTATTTGACTTTACTACTCAAACCTCATCATCTCCATTCTTGAGATTTTACACACACACACAAACAAAACATTTCATCCTTTCCATCATTCCACTTTCACCACTATTTTCTACAAACCCGGCTGGTACACACTGTGTAGATTTATACGTTTGGATTTATACAACTTTTGCAACGTTGAGTACCTGTTCTGAGTAATTTGTAGTTTATTTGTAGAACAAACAAAAAAAATGTCTACTGTTTCAATTATTTTACGTTTACGTTGTCCTGACTGTTGTTATGAAATTCAGGTTCTACATCTTTTTGATTAAGGTTTCTGTCTAATGTAAATTTTGAGCTAATAAGGAGTCGAGGTACAAGAAATGTAGGTCATTATTTTTTTTTGCAAAAAACTCGTATTTTTAAAAATAACTAATAAGATTCAGAATCTATTTCATTGTTTACGCCAACCGGGTTTATATACACTAAAATATAGAGGTAATTTTTTCTTCATTTCTTCTTCCATTTTTTTGTGTTCTTCTCATGTAAAATTATTTTATTATGACTTTTAAAATTAAATGTATAAATACTTAAATTAATTATTTTTGTCCCGAGTACACGTACCAAAATGTGATTAAATGTGAGTAAAGTACAGCGCATAGACAATGGAAAAAAACAAGTGTCAAAAAAAATGAGAAGGAGGAAGAAATCAAGTGTCTCATCAAAACCATGGTGGTGCAATTATAATAATAATTATGACAAGAAATTAAAACAATGAATGTGAAAGGTGCAAGTTATTTAATATGAGAAACAGTTGGTGCTTGAACGTACATAATTAGTGTCAATTAAAAAAACCAAGAAAAATGATTTAACCCGAGGAACAAGATGTGTATGCATGTTATAAAATAAAACGCTATTATTAAATGTAATAAATGGTTGGATACCTAACTCTCTCCATAAAAAATAGTCTATAATAAAATAAAATATAAAGATATTTGTTATATTCGAAATAAATAAAAATATATATACCAATGTCAAACTGATCAAATAAAGTTGTATCGCCAGAATTAAAGGAGCCAAGAAAAAAAACTATTTAATTTAGACAGAGATGAAACAGTGAATTATATATCTATAAATGATGTTATGACTCGTGTCTAAATCTATACAATATATTATATCAACATTAGTTACTAAAGATAAAAACATACAGATACTTTATATGTATGTACCATACGCACGGGAGATTTTTGTGTATTTATTGATTTATTTTCTATCTTACAAATAAATCGCAGCACTCCCAAAAGGGAGAAACCTATTACTTTCTTGACTTTGATTTTTTTTTCTCTCTCTCTCTCTCTCTGCTCTTCCAAGTAGCCTTTTTCATCTTTGTACTTGTACCATACCCCAGGTCATTGCACATGGTGTATTCATAATGGTCATAGGAAGATAGGACAGGAGAAAAAAGACATTGTTTCGACAGAGATGAAAACGGAAAGAGACAGAGACAAAAAAGAGAGGAAGAGTTGATAAACCATGGAGGCAAAACTTTCAAATCGTCTTTTTTTCTCCCCAACAAGCGTAAAGATCTATGTACTCGTTCCACCGTTCAAGGGAATGAAATTGAAGAGTAGCCTACCCGGAAATACTCTAGATTGCTGTAGAATTACTTTCACTTTCACTCCCTGCCCGCACTTTCCACATTTTACCCCTCCTTCACTTTTCTCAGTCAGCCCTTATCTCTTGGCCGTTTGTCTCATCGTCCATTTGTCCGAACGATTCACCATCACCATCACTTTACCTCTAAAAGAAAAAACTTTCTCTTTTTATTTTATTGGCATTTTCTCCACCGCTTGTCTTCTAAACGAGAACACTCTTGACTTGGATTATATACCGTTTTTTCAACAGTTAACTAGATTAATTGTAACCACAGCTCACAACTCAATCCCATTTTGTCCGCCCCCTAACAGAGCCAAACAGACATTTTCATCTTGTTAATGGTCTCACAAATGTCAATACATTCCCTCATCATCCTCCCCACTATTTTCTCCCCCTTTTTCCCTTTAAAAAAAGAGCTACAAGTGGATCCTCATTTTTTTCCATTTTTTTACACTGACAATTGTTTCGATGAAATATTTAGACATTTAACTAAAAAGTTTCTAAACCCCAAAAAAAGTTGAAGAGACAGGAAAAGAAATGGAAAAGTTGGAGGACACTGGAATGGAATGTGAAATATTTATTGTGGAGAAAGTGAGAAAGAAAGGGAAAGACTTTTGAAAAGGACGTGGGCCATTTGAGGTTTGAGGAGGAGTAAAAACATGGCCATTATGACCCCTCCAACAAATGTTAGAGAAACTCTTAAAACTATTTTATGTTGGGTTGATGGTACAGAACATGAGAGAGAGAGGCAGATATTATGTACAGAGTAGCGTATAAATTATTCAATCATATGCACATCCATTTTGTCAAAAAGGCCCACATCAACTCTCAACATGATATTTTATATCAGGAGATAAGCGAAAGAGGAAGAGAAGGAGAAGAAGAGATAGCATTTTATTGTAAAATTTTTTTGGGGAAAAAAAGATCATACCACGTATGATTTATTGAGCATGATTTATAGTCTCTTGGCAATGGTATAGTTTGTTCAAAGTCATGATAAACTGTGTAAAGTTTACGTTTTGGGAAGATCCTTGAACTTGGTCACAACTACAGACTACAAACTATGTACATGGACATGAAATTACTTGTAAAACCTGAGAATGGCCTGACATTTTTCTACTTGGGATTGGGAAGGGACAAGAGAGAGAGAGGCACAAATTTAGAAGGAAAAAAGAGCTTGAATGAGATTTTTAGGAGAGGATTGTATACATGGAGGTTTGTTGTAGGTGGTATTGTTTACAGAATAGTTGCATAAATATTGTTTGAAGATTGAAATAATGTTTACTTTGTGGAGGTAGAAACAAAATGTTGGTGCATGTAAAATATTCTCACTCTAGAGTCTCCTTCGATTAGTCTTTTATCCATGAGTTAGGCGTATTCTCATGCTCTTGAAATTTTCAACATTATTGCTCCCTCAAGTCTCATCCGTGGATTGTTGTAAAATTTATACGGAGGAAACAAGACTTGAGTATAATATTTTACTTGTACTCATTTTTTTCCACTGTAGAGACATATCTCATCCAAGCACTCATCTCCTGGGTTTTGTAGGATAATAGTTTTGATGATGTGGTCTGATGAAAAGTTGGCTACAGATGCACTAACATTTCCAAACTGAAAAAAGAGAGAGCTTGGATTAATAATGATTGAGTCTTCCAAACTTGTAATTCCAAGTCAGGAAGAGAATATTATAACAAGTTACTTTGGTTTAGTGTATTATGTACATTGTAGATTATATTTTCAAGAGTTTTTTTTCTGTACACTCTTTGGATGGTTTATTTTCTGACTTTTTATTCTTGTTAGAAAAAAGGATAAAAAAACTAACTTTCTGCAGAGTCTCAAAAGTGATACAAAAAATGTTGAAAGGTTCTGTCATCTCTTATTTTTTTTGAGAGTAAAAAATGTTCCATTTTTTCATGACATGATCTCGTCATGATGACAAGTGATTTTTCATTAAGTCGAGTATGGACACTTGACAAATATTAAAAGTGTACAAAGTGTGTGTGTGTGTACAGGTGATTGACGACTTGGCTTTTTTGTCAACAATTGCCATTTTCATTTTTTATAAAATAAAAAATACTCTTATTCTATGTCAAGTCGCCTACTAATTTTGAAGAAATGAGTTCATTTCAAATGACTCATTATTTTTATTGTGTATTCAAAACCCCCCAATTGGTCACTGTCTAATCCCTTTCATTATAAATTAATGAACAAATTTTTTTGATGTACCGATTTCAAGATGATTGCTCAATTAAAGTGTCTAAAATCTAGCCATACCTTTTTTTATCTGTTAGAACAAGCCATACATCAAAGATTAAATGTGACGAATGGATCAAATGAAAAAAAAACAAGTTGATTTGTTGTATGACCATTTTTATACCCTTCATAGTGAACTCCCTGTTCTCCCATCCTTGTCTTTCAATTTTTTAACAATTTTGTTGTAACATTCTATTTCCTTAATAGTAAAAAACAAAACCCCCAAATCTTTACTTACTTAGCTGAATTACTTTTTTTCCTTTTGTTAAAAAAAGTGCATTTTATTTGAACTATCAAGACTTTATTTCTCTCTCTCTCTCTAAAGGGCATGGAGGCATCAACTTGTTTTCAAAAAAATACAACTTTGTGACCACTTTCTAGTGAATTTGGACCATAAGAACAAAAAAATAAAAGACAGGTACTCGGTCGCAAATCCTCAAAACTCATCTATCTGTAAATCATAAGCTTCTTTTTTTTGGACACATGAAAGCGTCTTTTTCTTCACTGATTCTTAAGAGCCCCTCCTTTTCTCCTCCTTCATCTTTTCAAGTCTCCAGTCTAATTGTAATAAAGTATTTTGAAACCTTTTTTTCCTTTTATTTTCCACTTCTTATCACTAATTGTATTGCTTTGTGTCATACTTTCGATTTTCTCCAATGTGACGACCATCTCAAGCCCCACTCTTGAGTTGAGAAAATGACAAAAGAGATGGACTCTTTTTTAGATCTCAAATTCAACAAAGTCTGGCTAGTGGCTAAACAATGAAAATAGAGGGGTAAAGAAGCAGAAGGGGGGGGGGGGTTAGTGTGATAATAATAAAGATTTCAACAAGAAAAAAAATAGGCTGGGCCATGCTCCACAATGAAGGACTGGAGTGAGCCTCACTCATTAGGATGATGATGATGTTGAAATTAACGTTTTATGAGAATTTTGTGTATAAAAATGTGTACACAGAGAAAAAAACTGTACAATTTTTTGGTGGGGGAACGCTATAGGGAGGTCGTTATAAAAAAGAATTGTACAATTTAAAAGATAATTTGTTGTTTGCTCTCAACTTTCTTTTTGGCTCTTGGATTCTTGTCTCGTTCCAAACATATTGTCACACAAAAGCTCCTTTCTATCCATTGCAGCCGCACTGCTGTTCAAGATGTGGAGTTTCTCGCAGCTTGAAAATGGTGAGCTCTCCAGACTCCAAGCTATGGCCACATGCCTGCCATTTTCCATTTACAGGAACGATACTAATAAAAAGGATGATCGTTGAGGCCTTAAGGTTATGTACATGTGTGTGATGGTGTCCCAAGTGTCTTTTGAACTAATGATGGCAACTTTAGACAAAAACTTGTCCTCTACTCTCCCTCAGTGGGGACGTCATCCATAAACATTTTTTCATTTTATTTTTTTTTACAAAAATTAAAACTTTAACAATTCTCCAAAGAAAAGTTTTTTTAAAAAAAACATTTATTTTTTAATAGCTACTTCCCTTCATAGTCTTTGTTGTTAGTTTAAAATGGGAAACGGAAATGAAATTTTGTTTAAAAAAAATAAATTGAACTTTTTTGGGGAGAGAAGGAGGGAAAGTTGTTTTTGTTGTGGTGGAGTGGAGTAGAAAATTTAAAATAAAATGTAAATAGATGGAGCATATAAATTTTGGGTGGAAATCAGAGTGTAACACTTATAAACGTTTGTAGCCCCGTTTTAATGGCATGATTTCTAAACTTATTATACCTAGTTTAGCCAATAGACGACATTGTGGGATTAAGGGGCGTTGAGAATGAGAGTTTGCATCGATTTCAAAGAGCCTCCAGATTTTCATCTCTCTCTCTCCTCTCTCTCTCTCTTATGTTTTTAGGGATTCACATTATACAGGTTATAGGCTTTGTGCAGCCTTTATTGGCAATTATGCCGAGTTTTACTATCGAATTTCTTTTTCTTTTTTATACTACACAGCACAAGCACAATGAACCTATGACGACCAGACTCTTCTCTCCAGAAATTTCCCATTCCTTTTTCAAAAACTCTTTTTTTCCTCTTTATGTCTAGCCTCTAGTCGGAATACTTTAGAAGGAGGAGAAGGATGAGATTACAGAGAGTCAGAGGAAAAAACTATAGAGTCATCGGGAATTTTGGACAATTATGACGGGACATGTAATTCGATTCAAGTGTACATTTGTACGTCTTCCAAACGACTACTTGGCAACAATTATGGAGCTATAAAATTGGCCCATCTAAACAAGTCTTTTTTACTTCCTTTAAATTGTCCCCCCCCCCCACAAACCGCTTGGTAAATCTCCACCCACGAAAAAGAGAGACGGGACAAAATACAAAATTTTGGGACGGGAAAATATCAAAGAATCCGGGTAGTGAATGCTCAAATTGGTAAAAATATGTTGGAAGGAGTAAAGATGATGGGGAAGAGTATTATTCAAAAATATGATAATGAGCTAAATAAATGGTGCAAATCATGGTGATTGGATGGTATTGATTGGAGGCTTGGTTGACGTGTTGACGTGATACAGGGTAAGGAGGCATGACGAAAGCTTACTTGGTGTCCTCGTTTGTTGACTGGGTGAGTGGGTACAGCTTGTATCAATTGGGGATTTCAGGAGGAGGCGGAGGAGGAGGCGGAGGAGGAGGGGGAATCGTACATGGGATGACACACATGGGCATCCAAGATTTTTTTGAGGAAAAATATATTCATGTTTGAAGGATATCAAGGTCTCGGAAAAAGGCTTGGGAGGCTGGGTGGATGAGTATCTCCATTTATTTTTTGAAATTTTCCTCACGCTACTCTCGACATTTGAGAACTTTACTGTACATTGACTATGGAATGGGTGCTTTCTGTCTCGTTAACCATGTGAGTCCTGAGTTCAATAAGTTACAGTCAACGTCTTGAAACGACGACACACAACCAAAAGGAGTTTGAAGAGGGGGGAATATAAAAGAGGATAACGACAGGGGAGAAAAGACGTCCGTTTTCATCCTTCATTAGTGATTTTCCTTTTGGCATTTAAGAGGAAGGAAGGGGAGGAGGGGGAGGAAGAAATACATGAGTCGTCGTAAACAGTCAGAGCCCATCAGGTCAGGACTGTTTTAGTGAAAATCGAATGCATTTTCAAAGGGACTTTTTTGTCCCTACTAAATCTTCTTTCAACACTAAACAAACTCTCTCTTCTTTGAATCGGTCTTGAACGTTATATATGCATATCCACTTGTACTGGGAAAATCTATTCGAGAAAAACTATTTAGACTATTATGTCCTCTCCCATATTTTAAACGCCCACTCCTCTCTCTCTCTCTCCTTGACACTTTACATTGAGACAAAATATTTTTTTTTGGTTTTAAAAGCTTTCACCGATTCTGAGAAAGTTAATTTGTAGCCATTGGTTATGAAAAACTAAGGACCTCAATGTCCTGTGTTGAAGGAGTTGAGGAAATGAAAGTGGAATGAATTGAGTTTAAAAGAGAAAATGATTTTGTCGTGGAAGAGGCTATTGACATGACTTGGACATTTTTTTTATTTGAGGCTAAAATAATTTGAGGATATCGTCATGTACCCCCCATCGTTATGGAGACTAAATAGTTAAGACTTTCTTTCAACTCTTTAGCATTATAAGATGGGTCTTTCATCTCCCACAAAATGGAGGAGGCTAACTAAATTGCTCCATTCACCATCTCAAATCATTTACAAAATGTGAGGGAACATGTGTCTTATGTCAAATACTTGAACCCAATGGAAATTTTTCTTTCGACGCCTCTTCCATCAAAATCAAGGAAAACTCTCTCTCTCTAAACATTCTCTTTTCCCATGTACAAATTAAAATTTCTTAACCAATCAAACTCATTTAATTTTCTCATTATTAAAATTAATGGAAATTCTCAAGACATTTCTCAATAACTTTTGTCTCCTCAATGGAGTCCTTTATTATGAAATAATTGTAAAATTAAATATTAAAGTTGACTAAAATGGGAACCTATTTTCATATAAAGAGTTCAATCATTTCTTGTTCAAATTTGTGTACGTGGAATATTTATTAAATGGGTAGAGGCCTTATGTAAGTAGAGAGTTGATGACATTGAAGAAAGTCTTAAGCTTATTTAAGAATTTATTCGAGAGCAACAAACTTTTTTTTGGGATAAACATGGGCCTCTACACACACAAGAAGGAGAGTTGGAGCCGTAAATCATTCCTCTCCCCTCCAGTTTACTTTGATTTTTGACCTAAAAATACTTAAGTATGCAACATCTTCCCTCCTCCATTTTTATGAGAAATTGAGAAAGATGCAAATTTTTCTACATTCCCTTCAACTCTCCACTGTTTATTCCATAAAATATTTTTTCCCTTTTTTTCTCCTTCTGTCCACCATGAGAGCATGCACTTTGCACTATTTTTAATTAATTGAGAAAACAAGAAAAAATAAACTTTTTGTGTGTAAGTTATTTCTGGCCATTATAATTCTTCTCAACTTACAAAATCCCTTTATTTAGACTTTTTATCTTGGGACGTTGAACAAGTTGAATGGAAAGAAATGTGTCAAGACTTTTGCATTAGCAGGCTGTCCCCACATTTAATTTTGCCCTTGTTCTCCCCCTCTCTCTCTCTCTCTCTCTCTCTCTCTTTTCTAGACAATTTTGTCTGTACAAAGCGACATGACATGAGAGACACAAAATTTGACAAAATTATTTTTTCAAGGGAAAAAAAAGTAGTTGACGCCTTGTCTCTCTTATGAAAGTCTTTCTATGAAGGTTGAAGGGAAAGAAGAAGGTTGAATCAATTTTGAAAAGTGTATGGCATCCGAGGACGCATTGTAGGACAGAAATGAGGCGTGGAAGTGGAAGAGAAAAATAGTGGGGAAAGGGGGGGGGGAGAGGAAAGGAGGACAAAGACAAAAGGGGAGAGAGAAAGAGCAATTGATTCTGTGGTTACTCTGAGTCATTGACAGCTGACTCCCGCTTCATGTGAAAGGACAGAGAAAAGAACAAGACCCGGGTTTCTCTATCTCTTCCTCCTCATCCAGGCGAATGAATTGACATCCACAACCGTCACAAACTTTTTTTTTCATGCCGTCCTCAACTCACCAAATCTTGCTTGCACAAGACGCTTATTCAGACGGAAATAATCAGTTTGAAACAGGACTTCTCGGTTAACAACACGCTTGACATGCTTACCAAAGGAAATGACCACTGGTCTGACCACTATGCCCACCCTGAACTGAACCTCAAGATAAACTACGTCCATCTTCCCTTTTTCCTCTTCTTTTCTAAGGTAAAGAAACCTCTCAACTATTTACTGTACAGATACATGACGTCTGACGTCACGTCATCTCATCGTCTTGAACTTTACCAGGATTTTTTTAGAAATTAAACTCAATTTAACTGTAAACTTCAAAATAATCCCTCACTGTAATCATTTTTGATCCAAAGACTTAATTTCTTCTGCGTACATGTGCACATGACTAATTATTGTTGATTTAATTGTCCTCTCTCCACGCACTCTGGATAGTTGAGGATGTACACAGCATAGGGGAGAGAGGAGGGGAGGGGGGGGAGGGGGTTTGGAAATGGAGTAATTGTCTGTGTTTTTCAACACTACGTCATTGTCTCGGTTTATGGTGACTTGGCACGACACTTGTCTTTTTATTTTGGTGAAAATTTGTCAAGCACAACGTGTTATTCACAGACACAGAGAGAGAGAGAGGATGGTATGAAGTTGTGGATGGAGGCATATGGTGAATTTTTTTTTCAATTTACTAATTACTCCACACATAGAAAATAGCTTTGATGGAATGTGATTACTTAAACTTCTTTCCATGTTCTGCCTTGTGCTCCCAATTAATTAATTCACTTTTTATAAAGCCCCCCTCCCCACTTTCTCTTTCTCCTTTCAATTTGGAAGGGTTTCAAGTTTCTTTTTATCTGTTTTTTTAATATTTTTAAAAGTAACAGGTGAATATTTTCTTTTTGCCAGTTTGGAGAGTGGAAGAACCTTTGACAGGGATGCTCGAGATGAAGATGGTCTCCCATTGATTTGCATGGGACAATTTTATTTACCAACGATTGTCTTGTATTCCTTGCACAAACACAAGTTGGGGGACTGGAGAGAGAGAGAGAGAGAGAGAGAGAGAGAGAGTTGATGGAGAAAATAGAAAAAGTTTGTTGATGGTGTTGACATATTTAAAATAAATTAATTCCGTCCTTGGACTTTCTCTTACCTACAAAACTAATTGTAATATTAGAAACGATGATGATTGAGAAATTTACTCAGACTTTCTTCCTAAACTTTTTTCATCACTTCCCAATTTTCTCTTTCTTTAGGAAAAATGTGAGAAGGAGAAGAAATAAAAAAAGATAAATTTGGGAGAGTGTGATGGTAAAAGAATAGGGCAATTAAATGGAGGAGTTAAAAATTAAAAGGTTAAACTGAGACGAAGATTAAAACTCACCGTGTTCATTTGTAGAGTCAAAATAATTGGGAAAATGGAAAGGGGCATGGATGGAGAAAGTAGTCGTTTAATTTAGGAGAGTAGTTTGTGTACAATCTTTGCATGTAAAAATAAAAAAATGTTATTTCCTTCCCTTCTTCAGAACAAGATCCCATGATTTTTAATCTTGCCTATATATTACTACACGTGTAGCCTCATTCTCATTAGGGATAAAAAATAGGCGTAAATATAAAACAATCCTATTATCTATCATGTCAAGGAGGGAAACAGGAAGAGGAAATCAAGTAATTAATTTTTCAAGAATTTTTAGCAATCCACGTGCTCTGTCTCTTGTCATCCTCAAGCTACTTATCTGTAATATACATACGGCTCAAAGATAGAAGAGGAAATTTGCTTTCTATAAGTCCATAGATGATATCTAAATTATTTTTTTATATGAATTCAAAGGACAAATTAATTTCTTTTTTTACAGACTTGTATTATCAATTAGCTTGATGAAAATTGGAATAAAGTCAATGGATTGATGTGAGAAATTCTTCTTCTTTTTTTGGTGAAAGTGTACGTCTATTTTCAATTGGGGAAAATGATGGGAATTGTCTCTGGATAGATTGTCATGAGGTGAGTGCTTATAATTCTTCAGCTTTGTCTCTCAGGATGAGCTCAATTTAGCCTTAAGTCAAGGAGAATAAATGAAAAAATTGAACTTTTGTCTTTTCACTTTCTCTTTCTCTCTCTTCAATTTTAAGAACCTCTTTATCTCATGTAAAATGCTCCATCTTTAGATATCTCAAGTAGAAAACTTTCTCTTAGAATATTTTTTATTTTTAAATATATTCTTGGAATTGAAAAATATGGAGAAAGTTTTGTCTCTTTTGTGAGTTGTCAATTTTTAAATGCAGAATCAAAATAATTTAAGTGTACTTTCACTCGGAGTGTGTGCAAAATTTTTAGATTTTTTGTTTAAAAGTCCTGAGACAAGGATCGCTGAAGAGAAATACTCAATTTTTTACTACTTTCCCCAAATAATTTTACACTACATTTTATATAGGTATAATTCAATACCATTATTTTGAATGTCTCTAAATCTGTATTCATGTTTACAGCAAGACTCTTTCAAAATGGAGACAGTGAGCTAAAATTTTTGGGAAAATCATTTTCCCTTGGCGTCTCTCTACTATCTGGTTAGTTTTTAAGGGGAACAATTTCTCTCTCAAAGTAGTTGAACCTGTCTGAACCTGTATAGAGGGTCATGATATTTTGAGAACAAAAAAATGAAAGCCATTTCTTGATCTGCTTCTGACTCTACAATCTTTTTTTTCTCTCCTTGATGGTTGACATATGGGAAAGTATTTTATAGGACGTTCAGTTTCTCTAAGCCACAAGAAAAAAATGGAAGCCATTTAATCCCAAAAAAACAAGCTGCCTCCATGTCTCCATGCAGAGCAGTATGTAGTATTTTTTCTCTCTTGACTCGATCATCTTGTGTAAATTTTATAGA
This sequence comes from Arrhopalites spinosus, assembly GCA_034700945.1. NCBI lineage: Eukaryota > Metazoa > Arthropoda > Collembola > Symphypleona > Arrhopalitidae > Arrhopalites > Arrhopalites spinosus. The sequence continues at coordinate 22,300 of JAQIVZ010001858.1, forward strand.
AATTGTAAACTGAGAAGCTTTGAAAATATTCACATCATTGAGCTCAGTGACGGTTACCCATTTTCATTTTGTAGGGCTTGCTCCAAAGACTCTCTATAAATACGATTGAAGAAAGGAGAAGAAAGTCGCGGAAGGAGAAAGTAAAAAATTGGTTCAAACTTTCTCTCTCATAATATGTAATCCAATGTCATTCTGATACCAAAGAATATATAAGAGCAACTTTTTTTCTGCAAATAAAATGGCCATTTAAAGTTTTTTTTTTGAAGGAGTTTCAGTAATCCAAGTCATTTTAGGCATTATATCCGTTACCTCAACTTGAACAAGATTTTTTTGTTGGTACATTTCTTATTCAAAAAAACTTTTTTAGGGGGGGGGGGAGAAGGGTATAAACGAGGAATAAAGATTTTTTTTATTTGATTAGAAACTCGTTGGATATTGAACTAAATCTCATGAGATGAAGATAATAAAAATTTGGTCATATTACAATAGACACTTTGTCAGAGTTGTATTCAAATTTTTTCAATTTCAATTCCCAAAAAATAGTCTCTTATGATGAATTTCTTTTTATGCGTCGAAATATTATTCAGTCTCAATAATATTTTATATGATCCCCCCCCCCCGCACCCCGTCCTTTCCAACTCGAGTAAAGCCCATCCATCTAAAGAATTAATTTTTCAACAAGAGAATTAGCCATGGAATAGAACCCTCAAGTTTATTTAATTTGCCAGAGCCATTCGAGTGAAGAGAGAGAGTCACTGCAATAAAGTGGCCCAACGTAACAAGTCTATCTAAATGGCTTGGTTGTGTGAATCCATAAATCTAGGGGGGCCTCCCCTGTGTTGTCGTCTCTAACACTCACAAATTGTGTATGTGTGTGTGTGTTGGGCTTTACTATCATGTCAAGACTCAAAGCCATTACTCATCCTTCTCCCCCTTCCCCCCTCAAAAATCATGGTGAAAGGGGAAGAGAAAGTGTGGGATACTTTTAGTGTGGAATCTTTAGCCAACACAAAGTTTATGTATAAATATGACACACTATAATCTACAAAGTCTCTTCCTCTAAGCTTGACATGAATTTAAATGATGATCATCAAGAGTCATGGGACAAAAATTTTCACGCACTCTGTTCCTATGGTGATTCCACAAATAAATATATATATATCTCTCTCTTAGTTCGTCTTCCACAGAACTTTTACTTTTGCAACTGTATCCTGGAAGAGATGGGCACTTGTCAACTTTTTAATTTTTTTTTGACAGGGACGGGCATCATAATAGTGAAATTGAGGAGGGAAATGATGCAAGAATAAAATGAGCAAGACCTTTTAACCATCCCACACTTTCATCCTCTTTATGAAAACATGTTCATGAATTAATTACTTTCATCCATTTGAGTTATTCTCTAGCCTTTCATAGTTTCCCATTCTTTCTCTCTCGTTTGTGGCAATTTGACTGTAGAGTGGATGGAAAGGGGAATCAAAATTGATCAGAAATAACTTTATCATTGAACACATGGAAATTGTGTGTAAAATGGATGGATATTTATGCGCTTAGTTTGGCCAATTTTCATCTCTCTCTCTTTCACTTTCTCTTTCTCTTTTGGCAAGATTATAACACTTTCCATCAACTTTACAATGGACGAGCATTGCATTGCTCACCAAAGCGTGTTAGGACAAGAAAGGATGGAAATGGGAAAAGGATGTACTTTTAATTTTACTAAAGACAAGTGTCCTGGAATCCAATCAAACGAGGGGAAGGGGAGGGAACGTGTTGCTCTGACAAACAATTTTCTTGTAGTTTGTCGAGATGAACGCCATTGTAGTTCCATGGAAGGGTAAATTACCTATGAATGACAATAAAATAAAAACAAACTTTCTTTTACTCTTTCCAGCAAATAATTTGTATTTATTCTTGAGATTTTCTCCTTCTCTCTTGGTAAACATGAAATAAGAATAATGATTAAAAATTCAATTGTCAAAAGTGTTCAAAGGGAGGGGAGTAAGGGAGCAAGATGAAGACTTGTTCATGGAGAGAAAGGTAGGTACGTGTGCCAAGGGAAAGGGATAAAAGATTTAAAAATAGATCCCGTGTCCTGATGCATTATGTATAGCAATTTGATGGTAACAAACACTATATCTCTAGTCTCCATACATTAGCACAGTCTTGCAATGTCTATAGACTACGCCCCTTATACTTTTTTTTCTTTTCTCCATCTTTCTTGGCACACAAATCTGTTTTTTTTCTCTCTTCTTTCCCCAAAGTCTCCACACACAAGACAGAGAGAGAGGAACCAACAACAAGCAATATTGTTTAACTCTGTATACATCCTCTCTCTATATATTCCTCCACAAAACCGTGCATTTAGCCTCTTTACAAATTTCTGCGGATGAGGATAAAGGCAAAGAAGATTGCCTTTGGTCTTCTTCCTCTCAGGATCTTACAACGTTGCGTTGTCTGTCTCTTTCCCTCGTTGAAAAAACGAAAATACTTTCTCTCTCATCTTCCTTACCTTCCTCCCTCTAAAAATGTGATCCTGTATAGACTCTAAGTACAGAGCATAAGCCATGTCTCCTTTTATTCACATGTCTTTACTACCCCCCTCCCCACTTTCTCTTTTTTTCCTCCTTTTTCTTTGGCTCTACTTCACTTTACTCCATTTTCTCTGTAGCCATGGGCCTGCTGTTGCTCTTGCACTTAAATTTCTGGAGAGAGAAAGAGAGAGAGTAATATTATCATCATTTTATATTACAGGCGAACAAATCTTTTTATATTATACACAAGTGCATCTACATTTTTAAACTCTTGAGTCTTCTCTTCTTTCTCTCTCTCTCTCTTCTTCTTCTTTTCTATTTCTCTTGTCCTATTTTCTAACGACAGGTTGGCGTGCAAATAACAATTTACCCTTTTCTCCCTCTTTTCTTGTACAGGCCTAGATTTGGTTCTTATTATTATTATTATGAGCATCATGGAGTACAAGGACTGTAATATAAAAATAAAAGGGGGAGGATGGGAAGGAGACAAAAAATAAATGAGCATGTGCTTTCATGTCAACAATTAAAATGTTATTTAACTACTGCAGTCTTTCTCTCTCTCTTCATGTTATTACAAAGTCCAACTAGACTTAGACATTTGATATTTGTAGTACAATCTTTCATCCCCCTTTATTTTCAATTAAATTTCTTTGTTTGAACTTTAAATCTTGTTTCAATATTCATTATAATTGAATTTATACTCCGCACTCTGAGTGCTCTCTCTCCCTCTTTCTCTCGGTCTGTGTATTTTTTGATACTGTCTCTCAAAATATGGCATTGCTTTCTCTCTCTTTCTCTTTGCTGCCCTTCTTTTTATTTACAAAAGAGTGAAGGCTAAAGAAAGACACATTTTGATTTGTTTTCAATTTCATTCTAAATAAGTTCTTTTTATTTACTTAACCAACATTTCTCACCTAATTTTGGATGTTGGACATTTTGCATCGTTGCTGTCATTGTGTAAATTAAATTAAATTCTTTTTCTTTTGTAGGACAAGAAAGTTTTTATGAGGACAAGAAGGGAGAATTATCAAACAGGTTGACATAAACAGACTCCCTTAAAGTGATTTTGAACCTAAGTATGGATTTAATTGTTGTAATTGACAATTACTAATTGTTATAAGTTGTTTTAGGCAAAAAACAAAATAAGGTAAATTATGTGAGTCCCTCCAAAGAGATCTCCAAGTACAATTGGCTTCACCATCAGAGGAATGAGGCCCCTGAATAATTTTATGTATTTTCAGTTCTGCTTTAATTGAACTACTTGACATTTCAACCATTTAATTCATTGATAAAAAACATATTTCAAACTGTTTTGTAAACATGGATTTAACAGTATAACAACAGTTAATCATACTAAAAAATCTAAAGATAATTAAGATTAATATTTGGCAAAATGTTTTCGTACTTTATGAACAAATGTTAGTGCCTTGGATTGGGCTGATCTTTTAAAGAAAGATAAAAAAAAATATTTTTTTAAAATGAAAATAGTTTACCTCAATAATTACGAATACAATTTCACTGGCTTAAATTTCTTTGTACCAACCTTCGTCTTCCTCTGGTTCGTCACCATGTTGAAACACAGTGAGCTTCATTAGGTTCTCAAAAAGTTTCAAATATTCCTCTTGAGGAAATTTTGTCTTTGAGGGCCACTTTTTGAACACAAGTGCTGTTTTTGAGGTCCACTTTTTGAACATGTGTTCAATTTCTTACAATGGGGACGTCTCAAACAGTCCGGATCGTATTGAAATTCTGAGAGCACATTTGGTACCCAAAAAAGTGCCCGGAATCCGAATCTGAGCTTCATTTGATGCATTTCGACCTCCTTGACCTTCAATTTGACCCCTCAAAATGACTATAGGGCCATATGGCCAAATC
>JAQIVZ010001859.1:0-26695 GCA_034700945.1 Arrhopalites spinosus
TTAATTTTGATCTATTCAAGTAATTATCATTTGTTTTAAATTTGACTCTAATATATTGAATTATTTATTTTAGATGCCGTTGGAATTTGTCACAAGCAAGAAAGGATTTCCGCATTTGGTTCACAATGGGTTTAATTTTGTCAAAAACTATACCCACCAAGAAAAAACTCATTGGACGTGTACTCAGTACAAAAAATGGAAATGCCAGGGGAGAGTTCATACGGAAGAGAATGATGTCACCTTTGACTCCATGAATCATAATCACACCCCATCCAGAGCTGCCATTGAGTCAAAAAGAATCAAGCATGGAATGAAGGAGAGGGCAAAGTCAACTTTAGACAAACCAAAAGAGATCATTGCCGATGTCGCCCATCAATCTAATTTTGCCACAGCTGCCATCTTGCCATCACCAAGATCAATGACAAGGACCGTGCAGAGAACTAGAGCAAGCTTCAACCCCACTCCACCGGCGCCGATGTCACTAGATGAACTTCAGATTCCTGCAGCTTTCCCAATGACCCTGAAAAATGAAACTTTTCTGATGTATGACAGCGGTCCAGCGCCAATAAGAATGTTGATATTTTCAACAAAAAGGAATTTGGATTATTTGGGCGAGAATCGTGACTGGTTCAGTGACGGCACGTTCAAGGTGGCGCCGCAACTTTTCTACCAACTTTTTACAATCCATGCAACTGTTGAGGGGTCAATGCTTCCGTTGGTTTATGCCTTGCTACCCAATAAGGTATTTTATAAAATAAAACGACGCGAAAAATTACACTCGCCTGTATGGGGTCCTTAAAACTTTGAGGTGAGACTTGAGCCCAACATCCATGACAACTCATTTTGAATTTCCTTCCATAAGCGGGTTTCGTCATGAATTTCCGGACGCTGAACAACACGGCTGCTTTTTCCATTTTAGCCAATGTCTTTGGCGACACATTGCAGAGTATAGTAGTATCAAGGAGAGCTACATCAATGATGAAATGTACGCTGGCCGGGTGAAGCAGCTAACAGCGTTGGCATTTGTTCCCGTTCATGACGTTCCAAGGGCCTTTGGAATATTATCCTACGACAAATTCTTTCGTAACAACATTCACCACGCGGAGATGCACGAGCTACTGGACTATTTTGAGTCGACATGGATTGGAACACCGCGAAGGGGTAACTCATGCACCAAATAAAATTACTACATATAACATTAATGAGTTTAATTTAAATGAACTAAAATTCGGCCACACTTTGCTCATAATGTACGTAATATTATTTATTTGTTTTTTTACAAGGCCGTGGGCGGACTCCGGCGTTGTTTTCACCCGGTCTTTGGAATTGTTTCCAGCCCACTCTGGATAATCATCCTCGAACTACTAATTCTTTAGAGGGTTGGCATTTTGCGTTTGCGGGGTATTTTGAAGAGGTTCATCCTATTATTTGGAAATTTATTCTAAAAGCAAGAAAGGAACAAGATACCACTGATTTCAAGTTGGATCAAATAAATGTCGGTAGAAATATTGTCGCTCCACCTAGACCTGGTTACCGATACTGTGCTCAAAGTATTTTGGCAAAAGTCCAAAATTACCAATCTAATATGGCACCCCAAGCGCTTTTGCGCTATCTCTTGGGAATAGCCAGCAATCTGGAATTGAATGTTTAGTGTCCTTTTGTCTCTTGCCCCATGCCAAGATGTACTTCTTTTAATAAAATTTGGTTTTACATTTTATTCATCTTATCATTCTCATCATTTCATTTTAATTTTAATTATTCCATCATGACTTTATTTAATAAATTGGAGTTTTTGTTTTTAAAAATGAATTGCACCTTCAATTATTTTGCGTAAGTCTGTTTTCTGTTCTGAAGGGTCGGGTGAAGCTTTACTTCAAAGGCATGTTCAGACTTCTTGACATAAAACCTGGTGAAAAAATATTTTTCTCAAGGTCATTTGTCGTAAGGTCTTGTGTCGGTAAGGTCATTTGTCGTAAGGTCTTGTGTCGGTAAGGTCATTTGTCGTAAGGTATTATGTCTAAGGTAATTTGTCGTAATGTCTTTTGGGATAAGGTCTTTCGTCGTAAGGTATTATGTCTAAGGTAATTTGTCGTAAGGTCTTTTGGGATAAGGTCTTTCGTCGTAAGGTCTTATGGATTAAGGTCTTCGGTCGTGACACGATTAAGTCTGTATTTATACCTGTACAAAAAAATATATTTTTGTTTATTTTTATATATGCTTATATAAAATGGAGCCCCTTGTGAATGACATCGACATCAATTAAATCTAAACCAAAGACTGTACCTCAATCATGTGGAGTGTCTGTGGTTTCACCATACAAATGTCTGTACCACAAAATCCACAGAGAGGGAGAATTTTATGTTAAAAAATATTATTTAATTCAACACTTTATAAAAGGAGGATCATCATATGTACAGATATAGCATTCTAATGTGTGTGTGTGTGGACGTACAGTTGCTACTTAAAAATGGAACTCATTCAGCTTTAATTGTATAGAAATGTGTTACTTGACTTAAATTTTACGCCTAAATGCTTTTTTAACTTGGTTCCTTCTTGTCTCTGTTGTGTGTGTGTGGGGATTGCACAATATTTTTGCATGTGTGTATTTTTATAAGAAATAGGCAATGCATCCTTCCATCCATACAATGGAGAAAATGGAAAGTAAGTGACACATTCAACTCACACACATCATCATCACATAGGGGAATTTTTGTATGTAGTCCATATAAAATTAAAAAAGAGTCTTAACATGGTAATTTGTAATTCACTTCCTCCTGTGTGAATTTTATCTTCCCTCTCTGTCTTTATGTATGTGGATTACATGACACATTTTATTTTTTTCTTGAAAACCCCCGAAATGTCAGCTAACTCCTCTTGTCACTCAATCCTTCATGTTGAGTTTGAAATTAAAAAAAGAATAGACAGATTGAGGTAATTTTTAAAAGGCGCTACACCACAATTAACTTTAACAACCATTGTTTATTTATATGAATGTCACAAACAATTAATTTGTAATACACCGTATAATTAATTTTTTTTGATTATGTCAACGATAACATTAAATAATTTTATACGTCCTTAATATACAAAATACATTTATTTTTACAGGAAGGAACTTGTTAAAAAGTTAAATGATTAGAACAGTTTTCAAAATAATTTTTTAATTTATAGACTCATTATTTTTATATTGACTCTTCTGAGGTCAAATGACGCAAAACTTGCCTCTCTCTCTCTCTCTCTCTCTCTCTCTGTCTCTCAAGTTGATAACAATTAAAATTGAAAATGACATTCAATTTTTATATGGTAGCTCTAGGGCTCAATTGGAAATTAGAGGACCATCTGTAACACATAGAGAGACGTACAGGTAGTCAATAAAAAATGGATGGCCAATTCTTTACATGTTACACTTATAACCTCCTATAGATATTTTATTTTGTAAATAAATATACAGAATCATTTATTTACAGTAAATAAATATATCTTTTATGTAAATTTTACCCATTTTTTATGCACTCTCGTACTTTACTAGAGTGAGCAATTGGACGTGGACTTTTTTTTGAGTTTGTTGTTTTAAAAAAAGGCTATTCATCGGGCTCGTCTCCTTCCTTGCTTTCCTTTGAATTTGAAAACATTTTTTATTTCATGCTCCTGTTCCATTTTGTAATAATAATATATGTGGGCTAGATGAGGAGGTTAAACTTTGGTCAATGAGTTTTGTATAGTGCTCAAAAAAATAGTTTCTTTGAAGGCAAAACTCTCTATACTTTTAATTTTTAGAAAGAGAGAGAGAGCACTTTTAGAAGACAGTTAAGATTAAACAAAAAAAAAGGAATGACTTGCTACGGAGCATGTCATTTCAATTGAATAGACCCTAGTGAACTGTCGTATTCGTATAGAGAGAGAGAGAGACCAAGACTGACTAACCTACTATAGAATATTATATGTAATGCAAGCGGCTCTTCATGTTCAAGACAATTGAATAATTTACTACACACACATACACGACCATGTATTCCTTTTTTGGTTTATCAGTAGCCCTCCAGTTCAGCTCACTCTCGTTGTCTTTATTGTGTATAAAAAAAATAAACTTGTAAACTGTCATACTCTTTTTGATTTTCAAAAAAACTTGTACAGGTTCTCTATATCATGAATGAAATTTTTTTTTGTACTCAAATAATTTAAACTATAATATGCAGAGCCAGAGACGGGGAAAGGATTTTCAGTTTTCTCCAAACAAAAAACTTTTAATATCGATCACTATTTAATTTTGTACCTGGAGACAAGGAGAGTTTGTCTCTCTCTCTCTCTCTCTCTGTGTTGTATGAGTATCTGTACAAAAATAAATTTGATGATTGGATTTTAGAAAATAGAATCCTTTGAAAAAATTAAATCAATACATACATGACATGTTTAATGTCCTCTCTCTCTGTTCTCGTGGGGAATAAATTTAGCACAGAAATTGATGACCGTTGCAAATAGATGTGCAGAAAGTAGAAGTATATAAATGTACATATAGTTACCTAAGTCATGATTTGATTGAATGTAAAATGTTAAAGGTGGACTTGCAATGGTGCATCCTCTTCATCTACTAATGTATATGTATATGTGGAGTATAATGTACAATGTAGACTAAATATAATGTGAACAAATAAATGGATATCCTCTTAACTTTACATTTTACATTTACTGTAAATCGATTTTATATAATAATAATAAAAATCTATACTCTCTCTCTCTCTGTTCCTTCGACAGTCAACTGGGATTGCATGTCAAAGTTTCTCTCTCTCATCGTCAGTGATGACTGAACGAAAGCCATAACTTTTGTATCTTTTGTAGGAGTAGAGATACGAGTAGTCTAGAATTTTTATTGTGTAATGAAAAATTTGTATTTGTGAGAGGGGGGGGGGGAGATGTACGCAGTAACGCACAAAAGTTTTGTTTATTTTTTTTTTGCGAATTTTTATTATTGACAATTCATACAAATATTACATGCGAATTATATGGATGCCAAATAATTCATATGTGGTTATTGTAACAAATGTTACAATAATTATTTTTATCATTACATTTACCGTGTAAATTGTACACTAGAAGAAATAAAGCTAGAACATAGGACAAGGATATTGAATTGAATTGGAGCTTTTTTTAATAGTTATGATTTATTTTTAATAAAGAGACAAATTGAATTTTGATTTTTTTTTTCACTTTTTTTCTTAAAAATTTACAGACAAATATAAATTTGAGCATTCATCCATTTCCTCGATAAATTAATTTTTCATGTCCTGACTCATGATTACACTCTAAATCAGGTATGGGGTTAAAAAATGGCTTTTAAAACGGGGAACTTGAAAGAGAAATCAGGAGATGATACTGAGAGACAAAAAGAGTAAACTTTTTATCAATTAAAAAAAATACTTTGAAGGAATTTAACTATTGTATGAGAATACCTTTTGGGTGAAATTAATATTAAAGAGAGAAGAAGAGAATTTCTTGGTAAATTACAGACTATACAAAATATACCTTATCATGTATGACTATCATAAAATGTAATATTACACAAAAAAAACTTTTAAACATGGGCCAATCTATTCATCTCAATAAAGAATATAAAAAGATTTCCATATTGAGAATATTTGGTAGATTTTTTTCACAAAAAAATATGTACATGCTCTAGTGATATTTGTATTGTGTGGAAATATCTGTAATGTTAAATATAGTTTGAAAGTGTGTATAAATATATAGACAACACACTAATAATTATGTACCACCGAGGGTGGTATACAATTTTATAAAGTTAAAGGAGTTTAAATTCTTTGATGATTATCCTTCAACAAAGAGAGAGAAAAAAAGGATAGTCAAGGCGTCTTAAGATCTGTAATAGGCATAAAATTTAAAGAAGTAAACAACCATGTCAGTGAGAAAGCTTTGTTTTAATTTTTGTAGTAGAGAACAAGATCAAACTATTATTTTCCATCAAAATATCATCATTTTTTAAACCTGTACAGGTGAGATAATATTTGAGCATTATTTTTAGTTTTCTATGTAGTTTTCTATCTAAAGTACTTTTTTCTGTTGTACATGATCTTGACGAGTCAAAAACTATTTTTAAGAGGACACAATGCTTAAAAGGTATAGACTAAAATGAGGCCCAAGATTTTGTACTCTGTACGAGTATTTTTAATCTTTATTTATGATAATAATTATTTACAATACATGACACCCAAGCCAATTAGTGAGAATTTAAAGAAAATTGAGTAGTTTTTTAGTAAAAAAAAGTCAGATCCTTTCCATGCCGTCATATCTCTAATAAATAAATGTGGCTTGTCTATCAGAGAATGTTATGTGAAGAAATGGAGTTGAGAGAGAGAGACTAATAAAGACAAATGTGAAATGGTGCAATGGGGAATAAGAAGCTGTTCACATATTTTATTTGTTACAATAATTTACTCTCAAACTCCTTTGTAATCAACCGCCTGCGTGTTGACTCGGGATAATTAATTTAATCAGACAAAGTCATTGTCATCAGTTTTATTTTATTAAATGCTCATATAATTACACACACCTCTCCCTTATATTTGTACATGAGGAATCCTCATGAAGGATAAAATGATTACCTGGAGGATCTTGTTGTACAATAGAAATTGTACAATGCGGAAAATTCTGTCACAAGAGAGTCATTTAATAGCAAAAACGTAATGTGTCTCACGCAAGGTTAAACATTCCAGATGATTGGAGTAGAGGAATGGAGTCAATTTTGAAATATTTTAAACTTAATTGTCCCACAAGTTAGTAAATTGACGTAACCATTATAACACTGTCGTTTATCCATTCTGTACGTCAATGGATAGTCTTTAGCCATTTTTTCATTCCATTTATTGAAATGTACAAAGGTCAAAATAATTTTTGAATTTTAGTACATAAAATAAAATTACACTTGTACTTGTCTTATTTATGTATTAGTTTATTTGAAAAAATGAGATGTGGGGTAAATTACAGATATTAGAAATTGAGATTGTACTTCCTTTTGTAATTTGAAACAGAAATAATCTTCTTTTTAAAAAGTGAGTGTTACACACATAAAAAGGTCACAAAAAAAGTTGAAGAAGATCGGGAGAAAAATAATTTCTGATTTTGATTTTTGATTATTTTACTCCCAAATCACAAAAAAAATTATTTGTTATTGCAGACGTCGATAAAATATATTTAATACCAGATTGTGGAAAATGAAATTTTGTAAATTCAATTTAAAATATTTGTATAAAAAATGGATTAAATTCCAACTAAAAAAAATTGTTTTCATTGTTGAAAAATTAAACTTTTTTGCGTCATCCATCAGTTGAAGAGTTGAGTTTTTTAAGATGGAAATCAAAACAAATGTTTTTTTTTCTTTTCTTGTTCTTAAATAACATAATAAGTGAGTTAAATGAAAGTGAGAACGTGTTGAGTTTTTATAATTGTAAATCTCAAACTGTATCATTACATGTATCACTCCATACCTCCACAATACAATTAATAGTGACTCCCACACATAACACAAGAAAAAAAAGCAAATAGAAACTTCCTAAAATAATTTGTCTGTAAAAGTATTATTTATATCATATGTACAGCCTGTACAGTACAGGCACACGTATAACCACAATCATCATTAAATCATCTTGATTGAAAAATTTGGCAGAAATAAGTAAAAAAAAATATTCGTACTCTCTGATTTTTGCACTCTTTGATTTTTTGTAAATAATTTCTGTGTGCCCTGCATTACAGATACGTTACAATCAGAAATGCAATATGATTTGGAAAAAGATAAGAATCTTGATTTTTAAAGGGAAAAAACAATTGAAAAATCATTTAAACTTAATTTTCCTCTTCAAAGCTGTCAATTAATTTTGAAAGTAAAATGAAAGAAAAAAAAAGTTAAATATGGAGACTTTTGGGGGGAAGAAAATTTAGAATTACACAAGGAGTAAAATAATTAAATGGTACAAGGAGTGAATACATAATTTGAGACTTTAATTTCTACACCAGTCTACCTCAACGCCAAACATGAGAGATTTGAGAGAGACTTGTAGGGTTTTGTGTCTCTCTGTAAAGAATCAAAGGAGACTCATTGATTCAAGACGAACGATGAAAGTCTCCATAAAGGCCAATGCACACACAATACAAGACAATCAAGTCATTTATAATCGTTGACTTTAAATTAAATACATTTGACTATCTTTCTCCTCTCTAAATGTACACAGTTCAGTTGACTTGATAAATCTAACTAGGTTTAGGTTCATTCCCAGCCTTGTGGTTGTCAATTAATTCTGGTTTTAGTTTTCATATACATCCCCCATCCCTTTAAAATTAGTTTTACCTACTAAATTGAAATTATTTGCCTCTCTCTCTGCACACCTTTTGTGTAATACTGAGAGTGTTGTGGCGGATGGTTAAAAAAAGGAGTAAAATGCGTAACGACAACAAGGCCTAAAAATTTTGAGTAGGAGTTTGCAGTTTTTTTATGCATCACAAGAAGGAAGCAAAGAGATTTTCTGATTTTTTTTTCCAATTACAATTATATCTCTTCTATATATATCTGTAGTTAGTTTTAATTTTATATTAGAAGACTAATTTTCTCTTCCATATACTACCAAAATTATTTAAGTCATTAGAGTTAAAGTCTCTTTTGTCCTTTTTGTAGTCATCTAATTGACAGTTTTTTTATTTAACTATTGTCATTTAATGCACAAGCAAAACTAACTATATATATACTAATTGTACAGACATACTCGTATAAGAACTAAGACACTTTTCTTAGTTCTTTTTTTGGTGACTGTGTTTATATTCTGTGACTCTACTGTAGTACCTATTTTGTATGTACATTAATGTTGAATTGAGGAGACTATTGAATTTTAAATCCGGCCAACAAATTGTACTTGTCCTCTGTTAATCCCTTCATCACCTCAAACTCATTTTCTACTGTTTCTCAGGGTGAACGATTCCTCAATAGAAAAGAAAAGTTTTTTTTTGAACAAATTAAACTATTACAACCTCTCTGCTCTCTAACTCTCAAGTCTTAACAGAGAGTAGGCGTTGACTTGTTGTTCCATCACTTCTTTTTTTTTATTTAATTAATTATTTTTAGTCTTTAACTTGTTCTCTGGAAAATTCATTTTTTTCTCATTTTTTCTACTTGATAATTTTATGTACTATGTAAAGGAGAAAAAGATGAGTCAAAATAATTTAGTAGTTTAATTACCACTTGAAAATTTTGAGTGCATTAATTTTACATTTATTTATTCACAAAAAGCTATGTCTGTAGTTTGTACTCTTTTAGTTGTTAATTATGACAATTAATTAATTTCCATAATTCTTTACATAATTTTGTTAATTTTAGAGACTACTTTGTATCTGTATAATAAAATTCTTCTTTGAACTTGTTTAAACTTTGTTAAAAATAAAAATAAAATTATAAAATGCTCAATGACCTCTTCCCTCTTCTCTTATGAAATAAATCTGTACAGACACAACAAGCAACAAGTAGCCAGTTGTCTCAAAGAGTGTACACATTTTGGTAAGAGATGAGGATAAGGATATGAACTCATGGGGAGTAAAAAAAAAGTGTGAGAAATGATAGGAATTCAATGTATAAAAAATAAAAATGGGGTAGATACATATTAGTAAATTTGTTATTGTTGTTGTTGTGATGTAGTCAAGTGGCGTTTATCCCAATTCTTTTTTTCTTGATCATTTTTTTTATATTTAGAGAAAAGTTGATTGGTGATAGTGATGGTGGTCCTATGATTGAGCGATTTGACTATCCACGCTTTAAAATGGGTTGAGAAGAGAGAGAGAGAGAGAGAGAGAAGGGATTATATCATGATGAGTTTGATCTATGGTTGATTAACCGAGTATGCAGGAAGGATTGTCAAAAAGGTGTTGCAATTCCATAAATGAGCATGATCTATCCCTCTCTCTCTCTCTCTCTCTCTCAAGACAATATTCAAAAGAGCAGCTAATGTATAGGTTTTTTTTTTTTTTACAAAAAACACAAAAATTTCATTGAGAGAGAGAGAGATTGTCTTGTAATATACTGTAAACAATTAAACACAGTCCCTCTTTTCTTTACAACTAACTTTGTGAACAGTTCTAACTGTAAAATATGTTGTACCTCAGCTTCTACAGATACAGTGGCAATTCATAGAATCATAGAATGCTTGACTTGGAGTGGGGTATAAATTAGGGAATTTACGGTAGGTATTACATGTAATAAAAGTGACATAAAAATTGTCAATAAAAATAAAACTGGAGCTAGAGAGGGAGAGGGATTCATGGTGGATTGTACAAAAAAAAGGCTCTCCCTGAGGAGATACTCACTGTCAGATTGAGAACGAATATCAGTTTAAAAAAAAGATTCCTTCGTCATCTACATAATCTTTTATTGCGTGTCTCGCTCTTTAGTTCCGGCTTCAATTTGTAAATTTTCTCTATTTACTCCTCAAAAGAATTGAACCGATGAGGAGCAAAAGTTGCACAATATGGCTGAGAAAATCGTAATGGCAAATTGGTTCCATGTTTATAAATACACACAAATGTATCTGTACACCTTGTAGGTTACTTTCCTCATTTCCTCCTCTCTTTATGCCACATTTTTAGCCCATTTTGTATTCAAAAAATATGATACATCGTCACCCTGTCACCTACCCCAATTACATGCATCACCAAACTCTTTATCCTTACGTGGAAGGTGTGTAGTCTGTAGAGATAAATACAATCGAATTTAAATTCCCAAAATCCCAATTTACAAAAAAAGACTCAACACCCGCATATTCCTCAATAAGTAAAGACAAAGATGGAATAGAGATACATATTGATAACAAGAAAGACAAGAGAATGATGGATCACATCTGATGAAGGCGTTGACACAATAAAATCGTCAAAGATTTTTATCTGTAAATTGTACACAGAAGAAAAAGAGAGGGGGGAGGGGGTGATCATATTATCAGTCAATTACCTTTAAAATGATTATAATATTTTGTCATACAAGAATGCCACAGTCGGTAGTTGTTGTGTGTGTGGTTCTTTGATAAAAAAATATAAAAAATGTGTGTCCCCTCTTAGAGTTTGAATGAGTGTAAAGTCAAGTAATTTTCTATAGATTTGTTCATTCAATGTTGAAATATTGAGAGTTATTTAGTTGGCAAGGAGGGGGGGGGGTCGTTAATACATAATCGATAGTAAATGATATTTTACCCAAAACTTGCTAATATTACAAAATAATTGACAACATTTTCTTTCCCAACGACTCAACAAGTGAGATGTTCCAAAATTCTTTGACACATAAAATTTTTTAAGTTTTCAACTTTTTTGTATTATTGAGACAAAAACAAAAATGCCAAAATGCATTTGACTTGTCTTTTCGTGACGACTGTCAATAATATTCTAAGAGAGAGTGTGTGTGTGTGTGTTTACACACGGTTGAAGTCCACACCAATTTTTTTTTTGGTTGAATCTGGACCAATATAATAGATAACTTGTTAATTATTAAGAGATGTTTGGCATGTACGATCTCACGCACAGTTTTTTTATCTTATCTTATTATTTTATCAATGACAACCACCCCAATGCATTCTCTGGTCTAGTTTCAAGTTCTCTCTCTCTCATCATCACAGTCATCACAAAATAAAAACGTAATGTCTCTCAATCTTTTAATGTCCCAACTAAATAACATCAAGGGTAGGATATGTACATATATGTATGTCCATTAGTTTATTCAATTAAAGGTCAATTAAATTGCAATATTCAAAATCCATCTCTCTCTCAATTTACAGAATCAGAAGCTGACGAGTTAATTGAGCTCAACAAAGTCTGTAAATTGAAATTAAATTAAAAATAAATTCCTATGTATTAAATGTGATTTGTTTTTGAAAATTATTTATATAATTAATTAAAATTTATTTAAAATAAAAATAAGTCAAAATAAAATTATATTTCCTGTTTCCTTACATTCCCACTAAAATATTTAACAATCTGTACTGTACTCGTACACTAGCTAGCTAACTAAGACGTAAACAAGTAAACAATATTTATTACCTATATATGGTATATAGTTAATTAAATATTAGAAATAAAAAAAAATATAATAAAATTAATGTCTATCTTATTGACAAGAGACAAGAGACGAATACATTTGCATTCCAAGTTGGCAGTCCACAATGTATTACATGAACTAAAAAAGTTCATTAGTCATTCCTCTAGATTGACACTTGGTCTGTCGTACATCACAACAAGAGAGAGAGAGAACCTTTGACCTCCAAGGTGGTCAAAATTTTACACAATTAGTACGTGCATGCAGTAGCTAATAGTTGGCAAATAAAAGCAAGTGCATTGTTGACTTGTAGAGATAAACTATGCAAAAAAAATAATGGTTGAGGTGCCAAAGAGACACAAGTGAACAATTGTTCCGCTGTTGACTTACCTCCTGCTAACTACCACAAGTGTAAAACTGATGTTTTACAAGTTACAAATGGAAATTGTTGTGTCTTATATAGTTATATATATAATTTAATAGCAGTGTAGACAGACACTTGTTTCTAGACTAGAGTAAATTTTAATAGAAGAACAGAGAGTGTCTTATTGTAATAGTTAGAGTGAAATAATGTTTAAATGCTTTAACTTATTTTTTTTTGATTGATAGCTTGAGAGTTAACAAGTGAGGATCGTCGAGGGAGTAGTTGAGGTTTATTACGGCTTTTTGACTACCACAAAAATCTTTGAGTGGGGGGATTCGAACTGCGTAAGATATTTAACGTGTAAATATTTCTTCTAAGTATCTCTCTCTCCTTATACAAAATATATTATAGAGTCGATTGGATGACTCAAAAATTTTTTTTAGTAATGTTATTTAGTTTCTTCTTTATTCTCTGTGTGTAAAAGAGACTCTAGGGATTTTTTAAGTGAAAAAAGGTGGCTACCTTCCCTCTTTGAGATTTTATACTAAATGCATAGAATAATACACATATTAGATAGACAGACCAAAACAGAGTTCAACGTCTTTTCTTTTTCTTGTTGCAGCCTAGATTTTCATTCCGTGTGAAGCTTTGATGGTTGATAGTGTCTCGCTTCAAGTCGTTCATGCTAAAAAAAACTTTGTTCTCCTTCCCCTTTTTTGAGACTATTCTTTTTGTCATTTTATCATTTTTTGAAAAAAACATTGAAGATTAAAATATTTCCAGAATTTAATAATCTTGAGAAAAAAACCGAATTTTCAGAAATTTACAACTCTTAAGTGTCTTTTTGTTTTTTGTTTATTTTGTCTTCTTCTTCTTCTGCTTTTTTTGTTGTCGTTGATTATATTTTGAGTGAGTGTCTTGTGTTCAAAAATTAAATTAATATTTCATTTAAATATTGTAAATAAAACTAAAAACTCTTGTAATACTTTTTTTGAGTCTCATCTGTCTCAATTGAACTTTTTTTGTGTTTTGGATTTATTAGTGAGTCAACTTTTTTTTGTGGTGGTTCTACAATAGAGAACATGTATTGTGACTTGGAATGATTGAGCAGTGAATATTTTATTTAGCGGGTGAGCATTTAAAGTGATTTTTACATGACGCGGGATTGGAATTCAAGTAAATTGATCATGTGATTGATTCCTTCTACTCCATTGTGTTTACATTGATTGATTGTCGGAGAAGTGAAAAAAAACGGTTTGAACAAGACAGAAGCTTTTGTTTCTTTTTTTGGAGGCTTCTTCTCTGTTGTACTTTTACCCTTTTTTATGTCCCAATTTATTTATTTCACTACATGTAAATAGTCTCTCTATTTATTCTCTGAACTCAACTCTTGGTAGTCATCCAGTGCTTTCTACTTGATGGGAAATCGGAATTGTTCAAGACTTTCACTCTAATACAAAATATTCAAGCTTGTGACTTTTTGGACCTTGCCAATTTATTTTTAACAACTTGTACCATTCTTTCCAGTCAACGGTCTTATTTTCAAGTAAATTATTATGATGAATTTTATTTTTATTTATTTATTACATTTAATTTAATGAGTTTCATGTTTTACTGCTGATTTGCATTTTTTTAAAAAAACATAGGAGTGAGGAAAAATTATGAAGAATTTTTAATGTTTAATATTTAATGCGTAGAGTAAACGGTCAATAAACTGGTACAGTTAGAAATTCTTAACTATGAGTTTAGTTGTTTGTACCATTAACTTTTGTGAATGAATGGGTCAATTTTTAGTCGGCGAAAACATTGATTCTATTAAACCAATTAAATGTGCTTAAAATGACCAATGTTCTTGAGACATCACTTTTTTGGTCACATTGGCTACTTTAAAGACCCAAAAATTGAGTCAAAAAATGATTCAACTGAAAAACCGGGATATCTTGAGCCAACAATTTTTTTATTTAGAGCAATGACGAAAAGAGATTCTCCCAAATTGACAAAAAAATTGTCCTGGACAGTTTGTCCCGAACAAAAAAAACAGAAATGGAAGGGGTCATTTGACCTTTTGAGAGAAACAGATGGCTAATATGTCCAAAAATAGAATTCTTGGAAAAATTCCAAAGATCATTTCAAGTCATCATATGATCAAAGTCGGTTCAATAGATCAATATCTTCACCAACAGAAAACTGGCTTTTTTCAAACACAAAAAATCTCCAGTACAAACAGATTACATTCAAAAAATCAAAAAATTCAATATCCTTATTGACCACAATTGACTTGTGAGATAGTTTGTTTATTAGGCAGATAATAAATTGATTGCGTTAATTATCAATACAAAAATGTAGTAATTACCCCCCATCAACAATTTAATTAACTTTACAACTCTCCATTTAATTCTTCATGTACATATATATATTTGTACAAATAATTAATTGTTCGAGGAAAAAATCCAGTAAAATATTTTTGCATGTCATTATAAATAAGACACAATTTTTTTATACAGAAAAAAGAGAAGATAGTCCCTGACCCGATTGATTGTATAATATCTGTAGAAACTATGGATGCATTTTTCTATAAAAAAATAATTTCTATTTGACCATGTTACATAAATGCAGACAATACAAAAAGAATAGGTACTTCCAATGTGTAGTAATTTCCTGGATCACCTGGAATGGGAAATGAGAGTTTAAAAAATATATAATAATAATTTATTGGGTTGAATTGATTCCATTGGACTATCCAAAAAGTTGTTTTATTGATCATCATTATCCTCTCTAGGTACACAATTGAGAGAGCTCTCATTGACTGTATACATATGAAGTTGTCGTTGAGCTCGTATATATTTATTTATTATTCATTTCCTACTCATCGAGGGCACCAAAAAATGAGCAGTCATGTCATAAATGTGAACAGCTCATTATATTCATTTTATTTGCTATACAATATTTATGTATATGTGTAGCTGTACTAATGCAAGATCAAAGGATTTATTTTTTTCACAGAGGAAAAAGGTAATCTTATTATTTTGATGGGACGACAACGTGCAAGTCTCATGGATGATGATATAGATGATGACTAGTAGATTGTGTTACGTCACACAAAATTTTTTTAAAAGTACAAAGAGCGACAATGATAATAACAATATCCTAATAATTTTCGTTATGATTTGTTTACGTTTATCTATCGAGAGTACATAGTATGTACATATACATGTGAGAATAAAAACAAATCCAACAAGGTCCTTTTCCTTTCCGTTTAAAAAAGTAAGGAAAGGCAAAAAGGTAATGTATGGTGGGGTATGTGTTTAATAAGATGTTGATTGACTGGAGTAAAAGAATCACGTCTCTCTCTCTCTCTAACTAGATGCAAACTCAACAAGTGGTCAAGTGGAGTGGCAGTGACACTGGTTTCGAGTTGATTGTCAATTTTTTTTTTGTTTGTGTTTCCATTCCATAGCGTGATAAATACACTTGGCTCTTAAATTTATGTTCCTCACCCTATCCTCATTCAGTCAATTGTATATATTTTAACTTTCTTATTGTCGTCGACCTTTTCTGTCCCATTCCAAATTCTTAATTTGAATTTCCTGGAGACCTCTAATCAAACACACACATTAGACACTGTGTGTTGGTTGAGTGTGGAGATAATATTACAAAATGTGTAGCATTGACAAGTCAATTATACAAAAAGGGCAATGCCAAAGTCATCGTCACATGCGGTGTCTTCTTCGTCTTCCCTATTATGAAAATCATTGGTTCTAGTTCGAGGTTATAAATTTTTCAAATCATTTTTTTATAACATTTATGACCATATATAGTTAAAGAAATATTAAACCGATTCTCCTCTTTTTTTATACATTTATGACGCTCAATAAGAAATTATTATGTAATCTTCAACCTCTCTCAACTTCTTTCCTCATTGCCCTTCTCTGCAGATTGAGAGTTGATTGAGGAGGAAAGACTTATTTTATATGTATTTGTATATAAAATACAAATTTACTTTGTCATGATTCATTTATTCTGTACCCTGTACCATATTGTACAATCAATAATTTGTCAATTCTAATATCAAGTTTTTTTAATTTTTAATTGACCAATTTTAAATTTTCACTCTTATAACCGGCACATCCTCATGTTTTAATAATATTCACATTTTGCGGTAAAATGGAGACGTGACTAGAGAGAGAGAGAAAGAGAAGTTCGAGTGGTATCGATTTAGTGCCTTTTGTCTTGACTAAAAATATGGAGAAAAAAGGTTCTCTCCCATATTTTTAAAATCTTTTTTTTTCTGTCCTAGTGTGCCATACTAAAGAAGCCTATGTATGCCTAACAAGTATCATGTGATAGGATTAGACTTGTGTAGCATGTATATTGTATACATGTACAAAAGCAGGTAACAAGGCTTTTGCCAGTTTCTCAAAAATTACGTAAAAAGTCTTATCTTTTTTTTTACTACTCATAAACATAATATTTATATACGTATATACATATATATACATAGTAGCCAGTTATTTTTGTGTATTTTCTCTGTGGGTAGACTCTTGAGAGTACGTTGGGTTCATGGGAGAGAAACTATTTAGCTTAATTCTTAACTTGTAGCGTCTCTCTCTCTCTTTGTGTATGATATTCCTCTCATACCTTCCCTCATGGTTTTTATTTTAAAGCATAAAGGCTTACCAACTAAATTCCCTCTTACAATCTAAACTAGCTACTCATACACATGTACATATATGTATAAAAGCCTTGTTTGTAATAATTAGGGATTATAGATTGATATTACTCTAACATTTTGGGGTATAGACCTCATTTATGTATTCCTAAAATTCTAACAAGTTGTTTTTGAGACAAAATCTTTCTATATAAAAAGAGAGGGAATATAATTTGTGTAGAAAATTTTAGACCCAGTGAAATTTTGTGCAGCTTGTCTCAAAACTGAAAAGTGGAAGGAGATCTTTATTGAATAATATTCTCAAAATTATTCTCCCCCTCTTTGATCTTTTCTAGAGACTAAAGTCTGAAAATTTATGTACTCCAAAATATTTTGTATCAGTTTCACCAACACAGTACATTGGACTAATGACAAGGTTCACAAATCGACCCAAGTTGATATAACAAAAAAAAAATTGGTAAACAAATTGTTGGTTTTACCCTTCACTAATTGCAATAGACAAAAGGAGGGAGAAAATTCTCTTTTGTTTTTTTGTCTTGTCATTTTATTTTTGTTTTATTTTCAAGGGAGAAAAAGTTCACCTTTTTAGATATTTTCTATTAGCTGGTTTATTTTATATGTAGACAAACATAATTAAATTTTACTGTCTAGTCAATCTATTTTACTAAATTCATTAACAGCCATGTCATGTTTAGTTTATAGATTTTGTACAGTTTGTAGAAATTTAAAAATAGAGATGAGTTGATATTTTTACAAAAAAAAATTTCTATTTTTGACTTTGCATAAAATTTAAGTTGTGTTAAAAATTTCTCCAATTGCCAATAATAATCTTTTGTCAATATTTGGTGGGGGGCGTAGAATGGACATAATTTAAGAGTAAGAGTTAAAGTTTAGAGCGTGGCATTTAAATTGACATGGCTGATACAGGATGCTCCATTTTTTGTAAGTGGTGACTGAGTGAGACTTTAAGTTGAAAAACAAACAGATTCATAAAGTCAAAATTCACACTCCATGCTTGTGCCCCACCTCTCTCTCTCTTGAAAATGAGAAATATTAAATTATGAAGAACACCCACAAAGATTTGAAATTTTTGTACAATAAATTTCTAAAAAATCAATTACAGCGCTCGCACACTGCATCAACAATTCAAAGATGAAGAAGGTAAAAAAAACCAATTTTTTGCCTCAAAAATTAAGATGAGTCAAAAGTCAAGAAATTCACTCTCATTTCTTCCTTCCCCTCTCTTTCTCAACAAGACAATTTTCTTTATAATAAAAATTAGGTCTTTACAATGATTATAAAGAAATTTCAATATAAAAAAAACTTTATAGGGATAATTGCTAAAATGAAAATCTTCTTTTTATTGTCTATGTACAGTTGTTATTTGTTTGTATTTGTGTGTGTGTGTGTGTGTGTACATCAAGTTCACTGAGCATAATTAAAATTTGTGCTCTTTTTTCCTTGTGTACAAACAAAAAAAATTGATGATACTTTTGAGTGGGTGAATCCACTTGAAATACAAATAATATTTCCCTCACAATATAAATTAAACCTAAAAAAATTTGGGGATGGTCATTGTACTGATACCTCATAAGATGCTAGGTCTAAAATGTAGTGAGTCGAGAGGCTCTCTATTAGTAGAAGCCATAAAGTCCTTAGTCTCACTGAGAAGGGAAAAGTTGGGAGATAGACAGATAAGATGAGATTCAAACTGAGTGCACATGTAATGTGCAATGTGCACTCAAGAGTAAAACAAGTAGTTAAGGGAGTCTTCCACAAACTTAAACATCTTTATATATCTCTCTCTGTATATACATGCACCCAACGTGGTAAATTGCCGTCGTTGACTCTTATTTGTTTTTAAAATCAAAGCGTGCAATGTGGACTGAGTTCTTTTAAGTATTCTCCCCATAAAATTCCCCTCCCTCTGAGAAACCATGTTCTAATTGAATCTTTCATTGTAAAAAACTTTTACAGGTAAAGGGAATCATTTAGGCTAGTCTCTCTCTCTCTAGAAAAAGAGATGTACATTTTTATATTATTATTACTGATCAGAATAGCATAGAAGTGCATGTGATTGTTTTTTCTGTTTGGACTCCACCAAGGAGAACGTTGTTCTGTGTAATGATAATGTACGTGCGTTTATGCGTAGTATAGGTCAGTGGGTCTATAGTTACGGAATATTGCTTCTCCTCCTCGTCTAATTAATTCACCTCTATCTTTTCTACTCTTAGTTTTTTTTGTCTCTGCTCTGTGTACTCTTCCAAATGAATCTCTGTCTTGTAAAAAAATGTCTTTATAATAAATTGTAATGTCTAAAACTAGCCACTGTAATTTCATGTTTATAAAATATTCGCCTACACCAACATCTCCTCCTCCCAGTTATAGTTAGAAGGAGGTAAGATTCACATTTAGTGAGTACAGATATAATAAATGGTTTTTTTTGTAGAGTGTTGAGTGTGTGAATTGTAGCGGGGAGAAGAGTGGAAAAATGTGTGTGCCATTACTTTATGAATTTTTAGTTTGAGGAGGACTTGAAACTACTTTGAACCGTGCAAGGATAATAATGCCTTCAATTATGCATCCACTTTGTGTGTTCTCTTTTTTTACAGAGAAGTTTTTCACGCATCTCTCTTCAAAAATTTATTTTACCTGTTATTATAAGAGATAGACAGACCCATGTACATGTGGAGAAGGGGAAGGCCTATTTTAGCGGCGACTCTACTCAGCTGCGAGTTGCTTTTTTTGAGACATTAGTCTTTAAAAAAGTTTTTCTAAATGGCATCAATACCAGAGCAGAGTTTTATTTGGAAGAACGTTAAATTTTAAGAGACTCGTTTTTTACATCTTTCAATTCGATCCAGTCTGATGCCTCACTGAGCTTTGTCTAGTTTTGTATCTTTAAATTTTTAAATTAAGGGACACAATATTTATAATGGCTAATCTATTTTTTTCCGTCTCTCTTTCTCTGATGATAAAGACAATGATGATGAAGATGAGAATTTCAATTTAGTGATAAAAATGACATCACCATAAAATTTTGTGATTGGAAAATTGAGGCGATAAAATTGACACTAATTTACAACTGCTTAAAGAAATCCTCGTTCAATGATCCTTTGTTCAAAGATGAATGATTTTTATTGAACGTTAAATAATCATTTTGTTATTTTGGAAAATTCCCCATTAATTATTATCGCTTGAAAATAGAAGGAAAAACATTTAGGGAGATGCAAAATACAAAATTATTGTCATCAAATAAATTTGCATAAATAAAAAAAGAGAATTGATAAAAAAAATGTCTTCACGCTAAAATATATTTGTGTTTACAATTTACTACACAAAATAATTTTGACTTCCTCAAAATTCCTTTTTTTTGTAAAAAAAAAAATTATACCAAAAAATATGGCTTACATTTGTAAGCATTTATTGACTACATGAAAAGAAAGTTTGTTTGACAATTCTCAAAATTCTTGTTGTAGCTGATTCAATAGAAATAAAAAAAGACTACACAAGCTTTAGTAGTTGTGTAATCGTTCTATATGCACTTTAATAATAGTTTAACATTCTCCAAGTCTTCTTTTCATATTTAAAGCCACACAAAAATTCTTTTATCTTTTTTTGTATCTTCCTCTCCCATCTACTTATGTACAAGTACACAGTGAGTCTAATGTATAAACAAATTTGCAAAAAAAAAGAATTTATTCCCGTCAAAGCGTGAATGAAGGAGAAAAGAAAAAGATGAATTGAATCTCAAGTGCCTTTTATTTAATATTTAACCACTACAAAACTATCATAAATTCTATTTACAAAACAATTACGCAACCATTTTTTTACACCCAAAAATAGAGACTTCTTTCTTTGGGGTTTTTTTTACATAACAAATTTTTCACCTACATCTCAGCTCTCAAACGTCAACGCAAATGAATAATTTTTGTGCATACATTGTGTGTGTGTGTGCAGGTTGACACAATTAATGTGCTTGTGCATACTCCTTAAATTTATATGCTGACTCATCACATCGAGAATAGTTCTATTTTAACTCCCCCCCTCTTTCTTTACAGTTGGGGCCATTGTTGTGAATGTAGAGAGGGGGGGGGGGGAGAAGACGTGCACGAAGAAGGAAAAGTTCCTTTATTTTTTTCTCTTTTTTTTCTTTGGTTGAAATGGAAACTTGTAATTTGCCGTTATTTAAGAGAGAGAGAGATTCATTTTCGTTAGTAATTAATTCCAAGTAAATATCTTTTAATGGAACAAATTAGAATGCCAACATAACCGTGAGCAAGGTGAAGTCACAAAGATATTACTTTGTGTATTACACTACACAGTACATAAGTAAGGTACTTTTTTATGTAGTGCAGAGGTTTAATTTTTATTTAATAATTTTTAGACTGACGCTCTCACTCATAAAATAAATCCACAGGTGTACTCTCCCCTTACAACGTACAGGACTAATTATGTAGGCTAAATAATTGTTTGTAATTTTCCGGCTTCTACAGATAACCCTCATGCACCTTACTATTTATTAGTAGTTCATGTAATATTAAATACATTTTCTAGTTTAACTAAAAAGGATTTAATTCTCTCATACAATTTTTGGCATCGACATTTTATTATGTTTTTATTTTTTACTACACATCACGTACTTATCCATATATTTATTTAATATGTACAGAGAGTACAGTTTTGAGAAGGAAATCTTTTGTTTTTAAGACTAATTTTTTAATCAGAGTTCAAAAAAAGCTGACCCCACACTGTATAGTTATACAGTTTATTTTGATGAAAATGAATAGCTCATGAGATAATTTTTTACTTGGAAAGTTTTTTTTTTGAATGCTTCATCGTAGAGATAAAAGATGAATAATGTACAATTATTTTTTAATCTGTTATGAAAAGATTAACTTTTATTTAAAAAAAACAGTTTAGTCACCTTTCAATATTACTTCATAATTTTTTAAAAAATATCTGTATATTTTCATCGATGAGATAATTTTAAAGAGTCATCTTCTACAATTTTTGAAATGATGGTAAAATATTAGAGAAAAGTTTTAATGGGGAAAATAATTGTACATATTAAGACAAGAGGAGTTTTGATGTTTAAGTTGGGATTTAAGTGTCATTAAAATTTCTCAATTTAGTTGTTAAATATAGAGAAAGAGTTTTGTTGACAATATTGAAAGCTCATTTCGGTAACAGGAAGAACAAGTAGAAAAATAGTATGGGCTGTACAGATATAAGTTGTACTACTAACTAAGAGCGTGCATGAAGATTTGTAATTGTCTCGGTTCACTTCTGCTCACTCCACGTGTTATTCTATTTAACATGTGGAGACAGATCTCTTAAAAATATTGACAGCAATTGGCTAGAGAGAGAGAGTGAATGTGTGAACATGTAGAGAGAATTGTCAAGATATTTTTTTGTGTACAAAAATTTTTAGAGTTGTCAGTTGACGCAAAAACATTTCCTTTTTTAGATGCAAAAATGTTTGAGTGCCTCCTCCTCATATGTACGAGTAGCAAGTTGTATTTTTGTGTAGTGTGCACACATTTAGACATTGAGGTTTTTTTTACACAATTTTTACAACTTTTAAGAGTCTCAATTCAATCAGCCATTCAAATGCAATGGAGTAATCGTATTGACGCCAAATACAGGTGATTTCTGTTGCAATTCTTAGGCATGCACATGATGGGAGGAATTTATTTTAACGCTTCATAGACTCCACGTTCGTCACTGGACAATGAAAAGATATCTATCTGTGGCTTGTGGTGGTAGTCCTCCTGTCACTCGATATTTGTTATTTATACATTTTTCCTTTACTTTAATAGCTTCTATAATTGGAACACACACCATTTTCCTTTTTTTATATATATTTAAAAAATCATTTTCAATGAAAGTGAAATTCTTTTCTTCAACAATAAACATTCAAAAATTTATTTCCGGCATGGTAATGAGCTCTATCATTTTCCATTTGTATAATCTGCTTTTTTTTGTCCTTTACAATTTTTGTACATGTTTTGTACTATAAATAATATTACTAGTCTATAAATTTAAAGTCTGAGATTGTTTCTTTTTTTAGAAAAAAATCTTTCTGTAAAAATTACAACTATCTGTTACCTCCGATCTTACACAAGTCCATATTTGTAGTCTGATTTGCATACATTATACAATATGTATAATATGTATACATGTAGTAAATGGGGTAGAAGAAAAAGGAAGCGAATTGTGTAAAATTCTTGTATTTTTAACCCGCATTCTATTAACTTTATAGTCTACAATTTTTTTTATGTATACCGTTGATTTTTAGTTAAAAGTTGTTGATTGTTGTTTTGTTACAAATTTTTTTTACTCTTGTTTTCTTTCTCTTTGTCATCTCGGCGTGGGTTTGACGATGACGACGAGAGTTGATTCGTCCCATTCACAATTTGTACTGTAGTACAACTCTTGTTATTTATGTTACGCATTTTTTATCGTGTATGTCTTGTAATGTTACAATAGAAAAAAAAGTTGTGCCGTGCGTTGTCTTGAATGAGTTTCACAGTTAATGATCAATTTACAAGGTATGAGGAATATTTGGGATTTTATCTTGCTGCATGTCTGTATGGAGAAAGAGTAGAAAATTCCACATGGAAGGGAAGTCATGTTAACAGGAAGTGACTTTAATTGTAAAAATTATTTAATAAAAATTCCCTGCTACTCATCATTTAATTTCTATTAAAACTTTCTTTTAAAAAGTAAAAGACGGAAGATAGAGAATCTTCAAGACTCTGACGAGTGTATTGAAATGTGGATGATCACATGAGATTAATATTTTTTTAGGATAAAGTTTATTTTAATGTCAAGTCATCTCTGACATAAAAATAAAAGTTGTCAGTTGTGTTGTCAAAAATCATCTTCCTCTTGTCATCTTCCTTGCTCCACGTGACTTTACAAATTCATGAGAGAGCCATGTGTTACTTAAAATACATCGAAGGTGACAAATTCTTCACTTTCCTCTCTCTCTCTCCATTTTTTTCGTGTCATTTTGTGAGGGTGAGACGGATGACAATTTCGTCGTCTTCGTTTTGGCCTACAATGAAGTTTTCCTTATGTACAACTGTACGAGTACAGTCTGCATTCTTTTTAATGGAGGATGGTGTTTTTTCTTGTAAATTTTCTTTTTATCTCAAAACACACAACTTGTACAATGTACATCATTATACTTAATATACATAATAAACTACTCTACATATCACAAAGTGTATGCATCCCTAACCATTTGTAACATAAAATTATTTATATTAAAAAAAACTTTTTTTAGGCAAAAATCCCCTTTATTTACACTCTTGTTTAGCCAGGCCATTTTTAATAATATGAGATTATCTGTAATGCTCCGACTTTGGAAGAGAGAGAAGGACAAAAATAGAAATAGAGAATGATTGTTGGGGGTAATAATGCCATGTATTTTTGTCTCATTGAACCTCTCACTACTTTCTCAAAATTATAATTCCCTGTCGTCACCGTACACACCACACTGTACTGGTACTCGTAAATGACAATAATAATGTGGCCATCTTTGAGGTTAAGATGCATCACTAAATCACTTTTTCTCTGTTTTTCTTCCTCCAATAGAAATTTAGTGTAAACAGAACGTACATGTACATACTACTGTATGTAGCGTTGAAATTTTGTGGTGTGGAAAATGAATTTTTTTTTGAAAAAAAAGTAATCATGATAAATGTCCATCATTTTAGACTTGTAAGCGCAAGAGAGAGAAGAGAATATGATGCAGTTGAAAGCTTTGTATCTGTAAAGAGTAGAAAAAGTTTTTAGGTGAAAATTTGAGGAAACGGGAGGGTGGGAGTATGAACACTATGTTTGATGAGAAACGTTGATGATGATTGTGTTTTATGGTTTTTTAGGCAGAGATTCCTAATTGACGTCTCTCTCTCAACGGCGGTTCAAGTTACAAGGAGACGGACAAAAAAAACCATTAGAGAAGCGAATGTTGAAGGAAGGAAGAAAAAAATAGAAAAAAAATATTAAAAAGAAGAGGATCGAGACGGTGACATAATTTCAGACGTAATGGGCGAAGAATGGTATTGCAAATAGTTTTACCGGAGCCAACAAACGATGTCAACCGTCATCGAGGTTCTGCCGGTGGTGGAGAGGTCAAGACGAGTCATCTTAGTGCAGAGCCATGGCTTCGAAGATCAGGGTCCGTCAACTCTCTTACTGAAAGTAGGATTGGCGATGACTCTTTGTTTAGTTACGGCTACGGTTAGTCCATCATCCCAGTTGCTTTTTATTTTATCCTTTTTTCTCTTTCCACCCGTTCCTTTGACCCCCCTGTCCTCTTGTATGTACAAACTTCTTTGTCTCTGGAGTTTTTCACTTAATCTGCCACTTTTCATTTAGTTTGCTTGTCAGTAGTTTTTAGAGTATTTGTAGTTGTGCAAAAACTTTCAATTTTCAATCATGTTTTAATGTTTTATTTTTTGTTTTTTTTTCTGGCTCTTCTGTCCATTTCCAATTCCTTTTATTTAGGAATGCCAGGTCCAGTCAATACAACGGATTTGTTAGCACATCTCCGAGCTGGGATAATAAGAGATGACCTCAAAAATAATGTTCAGTATCCTCATCCTTATCTTCATCAACCAGCCAGTCCTGTGGCCACAACGGCTGCTAGGACTGAAGCCCTTCCCACAACTAAGGAAGACAAAAAGTCCATGTTCAAGTGAGAATCTCCCTTTACAATTTTTATTTTCTTTTAAATATTTTCTAATTTTAATTCTAATTTTGTTTTTTTTTCATGTCTAACAATTTTCTTTACAATTAATTTCAGTATTTTATTGTGTGTATAATTCCATGTTATTTAAATAATAATTCACAGAAATGCGTAGCTTAATTAAATAATTGTAAATAATTAAGAATATTAGAATACTCATTATACACATATCTGTAAGTACAGATATGGATGTACTTTTAGAGTGAAGAGATAGAAGGTCAGTAAAATAAAGAGTGTGTTAAAAAATCACACAGTGTAAATTAATGGGATACGCACACAACAGTTAAATAGAATTAAAGATGAAGATTATGAATATGTATCTCACTTGAGTAACTTGCCATGACTCGTACTCATCGTCAGAAAACTAAAATTTGTGCACAGACACAAAAAATTGAGACTCGTTTTTTGGGAATTAAAAAGGGAATGGGAGAGAGAGACAAGGATGAATTCATTGGCTTTGAAGTGAAAACTGTAGAAGATGAGAAAAAAAATTCATGATTTTAATGAAAGAAAGAGTCAAGTGTCTATAGGTCTAACCAGCCTTTTATAAGGGAATGTAGGTGGAAGTAGAGAGACATATAAAATGTTTTTGTGTATCTGTACAGCTACACCTTTTTTACATATGATAAATAATAGGCACTGTCACTCTCTCTCTATGATTGTAACGTTGTGGTCGAGTGTTTGTTTGTGTATGCGGTTACGCTTCCTAAACTTTTGTAAATTTAGAGAGAGAGATGCACAAGGAAAAAACAATGGATGAGGTTCTGTAGCTTGTGACCATTTTATATGTGGACACTTGACAATTGGACACTTTTTTTGGCCACACGGTAAATTGGT
>JAQIVZ010001860.1:0-26689 GCA_034700945.1 Arrhopalites spinosus
CCCCCCACAGCTTACACTAGATATAATGGCATTAAAAAGGGAGTTCCACCACCTTTTTTCCTACAAAATCAGCACTGGATGATACAAAGATATGAATTTATCTGTGTAGATTAAATTAATTGGATTATTTTATTTATTTTTATATCTCAAATGGGTCAAATAAAGTTTTTTTTTTGAATAAAGAAAATTGGATATTGTCTTTAAATATGATATATATTTTATTTTCCCCATATTAAAGCCTTTTTTATGTCACAATGATTTTTGATATTTTGTTTTTTTTTAAATACAATTTTATTTTATAGTTATCTCTATCATTCATTTATTTATATGTCTATTTCATCTCCATTTCTTTTTCCCCATTTTATTTTAGTCCATGTGTCATGAAATGGACCTATAAAAATTTGTAATCTTTGTTTTTTGTTTTTGTTTCCCCATATACATTTTATTAGAGAGAGATGCCCAACGAAAAAAACAACAATTTTGTCATATTTCATGATTCATACAAGCCATGAATTTCCATTTTTTTGTGTGGTCAATTTGAATATTTTTTTTGATGAATATGACATTTTTTGAGAATATTCAACATTTTTTTGTGAAATTAAAACTGGGAAAAAAACTATGCTCTCTTTTTTTGTGTTACATGTACCGTCAAATTTTATGGAGCACACCGGAGGCTACATAAACTAGAAATATTTTCTGGAAAAATTTGATATAATTCTACACGACATAATTATATATAATTTTTTTTGTTAAATATTTATTATTACATTTTGTATATATATATATATATAGTATAGAATACATTTGTGAAATTCTTACTTTCTCCAATTTCTTTTATTTTTGTTCTTTTTTTTGGTTTATGATTTTCGAGATTTCGTCCATGCCTGGGCCCCCTCGGGCATGGTAGCAGAGCGATTTTTAGACCAAGCAGATTTTTTAGTATCAGGGGAAGGTTTACTAGGAAGGTAACGACTTTTTGAAGCAACTTCTTGGGCAAATGAAGAACCATTCAATGTCTTTGAGGTTGAGGGTGAATTTGTCGTGGAGGGGGACAAAGTTGTCAAAGTGGTACAACTCCCCACCGAGTAGTCGGATGGCAGTTGAGAATCTGACAGTCGAAATTCACGCGTTGAGCTCGTCGAGGGTGATCCTGATGCCTCCATTGCTCTCAACAATTCCTCCTCCCATTCCTGCTCCTTCCTCTCTCTCTCCACTTTCTCCAACTCTTTTTGCCTATTGAATGTCGTGAATTCTTCAGCCAAAGGGTCCAGCGTGAAATCCTTTAAAATTCAGTTTTTTTTATTTGTACATTTCAAATTATTATCCAACAACAAAATTTACTCACAGATCGTTTAACTTTTATTTTTATCTCCAACCAAACTCTCTTACCCCCCTCCAACCATTTCCTAAATTTCAACCAGTAGAAAAAACAAAGAGAAAGTTTTTTTTTCTTAGTCTACTTTCTCTCTTTTTATGTTTAATCGGGGGACTGGAATTTTTGAATGAAATGAGCCGTCATCACTTTTTCCATTCCATTATTTCTACATCAATTTTATTCTTTGAGCCTTTCTCTCTATGAAAGTATCAAAAAAGGAGGAATTTGGAAAGGGGAGTTTGTATACTCGTATGAAAATGTATGAGAGAAAGTCTATAGACCTGTACTTAGAGCTGCTTTCTTTTTCTCTTTTTACTCGTTGCAAAAATAATCTCACATAGTCCACCTTCCACTTTGTCATCCCAGCCGCTTGTTTTTTTCTCCCTCTCACAAAAAAACCAAATAAAGCCAACAGGCACTTGAGCTTAATTTATAGCGGCAATTTTCAGCCAGTTCTCCACACCACAATCAATAATCTTTTCCATCCAAAAACTCCATTCAACTCTCTATACCCCCCTCCCCTTCTCTTTCTCATGACAATAAGCACAGATGCTCTCTCTCTTGACTTTCTCCTTTTTATTATACTGTGAGATAGAGAATAACTTGGATATTCCTCTGCATAATTCCCTTAACTACCTTTCTCATCCTCTTTATCACTATTATTAAGTTGAAAAAATTATTAGTAGACTCAAGTGTCCCATTTCATCTTTTTAAATATTTAAAATAATTTTTTTTTGTTCATTTCGAATAAAAAATTGAACACTTTCCCCAAAAATTGAATATTTTGTTTTGACTGATTGTGAGAATCTCAAATTTTATTTCTAAAGTCAACGCGTCACTTCTTTGTCTAACTTGAAGCAAACTCTAGCGGCTAAATAGAGAAACTAGACTAGTGAAAGTGGTGAAACTAGCGCCATCATTTTTAGAATGGAGAAAGCAAGTCTAAAAGATTCTGCAGTTTTCTATAGAGAGCGCTTCCAGTCTTCAAGGGAAAGTCAAGACAGTTTAAAAAAGAAAGTAGTAAAAAGAAAGAGAAGCACAAAGGGAAAATAAAATTTTTGTTTTTGTAAAAATAAAATGAAATTCTTAAAAGGAAAAATTGATGAATGGCAAAGAAAGAAAGTATGGAGGTTAAAAATGGAGAAAACATGAGTAATTTTTACAAAACTCATCTCTCCCATAAAGATAAGCTAATGGTATTGATGCGTGAGTCGCATAAATTCTTCATTTGAAAACCTCCAACTTTCTCCATGTACTTACTCCTCCATTTATCTTATTCAATCCTTCCCCTCCCAAAAAAAGATTGATACATAAAAGCCAAAAATTGGAAAGTACACAAGGAAATGAAGCAAAGGATGGTTTCACTATGTAAAAATTGAATAAACAAGTATAAGAAAAAAACAGACAAAAGTTTTGGCCACAAACAACTTGACTCTATTTTTTTGCCTGCTCATAAAATAGAGGGATTTTGTGGTTTGAGAAAAAAAGGATTCGCTTGAAATGTGAATTCATTGAAGCACAAACGAAACAGAAAGACAAAAAGACAAGGTGGCCTAGGTACCTTCCCAGTTTTTGTAGCGTGAACAAATCAGACTTTCATGTTTGTTTGTTTTCCTTCCTCCACAACTAAACACGAAAGCACAGAAAAAAATGTACATGGCCACAACATGGGGAGAGAAGAGAAAGCTACCTTAAATAATTGACTTTGGACTATATCTGGAGTATGGATATTTCTTGGATATTACAAAAAAAACCAGTTGGCAAAAAGGAAGAAAAAGCTTTTCACCCGCTTTTCTCTACTTACACCAGCAAGTTGGTAAAAGAATTAATTGGATGGATGTATAAAAAAAACATTAAAAAAATAATACGAGTCGTCCACTCATGCAAATACTAATCCAGACTACTCGACAGGCTCTTGATGAAAATTTGTTTGTAGACAAAGATGCTTAATTGACACTATTGATATTTACATAATATCTTTTTTCCCCTCCTTTTTTTAATAAAATTTTATTTTCCCAGCTGGAGAGCTGGAGCTACGACTCCAACTGGAAAGAACGCTTGAGGATTCAAATGGAAGAGAAAAAAAAGACCCTTAACAAATTACGAAGAGACGAGGGCTGGTTGAAATAAAAAACTCTTTGAAAAAAATACGAGAGACAGTCAACCAGGACGGTCCTAATTGGAAGGAGATGTATTTTGTACATATAAAAAAACTCACCTGCTCAGCTGAGGGAGTCTGAAATTCTCTGAGGGAACGTTGTTTCGCCAATCTTTTTTTCTTCTTGTGCAATGGCTTCGACTCGACAATCATTTCTTCTAACTCAAATGTTGGATCACAGTTCAAATGTCCTTTCTACAATTTTCCAAAAAAATATATAAAAAAATCAACTTTCATAATGACTCCATTTTCAAAAAAAAAATTCTGTCAAATGTCAGTGAAAATAAATATAGAGAAAATTTTTCCATGTTAAAAAATAAATGATGCTATACATTTTGTATGGAAATGTATGTACATAATAAAATAGTAAATAAATACACACACACACAAACCAGTCATTGTCAAATTTGGCAGAGTTTCATGGCTGCGGGTTGGATTTTTGAGAGGACATGTACAATTTTACAATGTAAAATTGTACATCCATATTCAACATGGGTCTTTCTCACAATAAATCATTTATTTTTTTGAATAATTTTATCCAGAGAAAGTAAGTACTCACAAGTCCCCAATCTTCCGTGACCTCGTGAAAAACAAAGAGAGAGAGAGAAAGTGTGTGTGGGTGAAAGGAGTTAGAGATGTGATGCATTGCTTTTGGCAGACAGGTCAATTAGACTGCATTTGATTGTGAATGGGGAACCCCCTTTACCCAAAAATAGACAGAGAATATATTTTCTATGCGGCAAAATAACTGATAAAAATCACCCCATGGAGAAATTCCATCCCATTTTCTTTCTCTTTTTCCACTTTCACTCTCTTTCTCTCTTTCTGTCTCTGTATTTCACATGCAATTAGGAAGGCGGTCTTGTGAAAACTTTGCCATCAATTCAATCGCTCTCCATGTCTCTCTCTCTGTCTGTGGTAAATTTAGGAAGGGCTAACAAAAAGATGCAATTATCTATCAACTCATCGTCAAGACCCCGACCCATTGACGATCTCAGAGGGAATAAAACTGTCTCTCTTTAGTTTCTCACACAACCACCAATCTCCGCACCATTCCTTTTTTCCTTTGTCTCCAAACAAGAGGACAGATAACGAAGACCATTTAAATTTATTTTTTTACCGCCATAAAATAAAGAATTCACCTGTGTCCATTTTATAAATAAAAAAAGTTTTTTCTTACGGGAGGAGTAAAGAGAGGAACGATAGCTTTGTCCACAACAGCATCCCAGTCCATTTCGGTCATTAGAGGCAATGACTTAAGGTCCTCCAAGGTTCTCAGTCGTTTTAGAGCGTCTGGATTTAAAAGCTACCCCCACACCATTGCACATAAAAAAAGAGACAAAGTCATTTATATTAATTCCATCTAATTTATTTCCATTATTCAATTTTCAACTATTTTATCCTCCCCGAGGCAAAGCAAACCAGAAAAGGAAGCGGGAAGGGGAAAAAACGAAAATTTATGGTCTTTGTCATTAATAAATACATGAATCCCTCGCTCATGCATAGAATATTCCCCTTTTTATGACTTTCTCCTCGGCCCTCTTTCCCCATGTAGAGTGGGAGTTGGCGAGAGAAAGGAAAATTGGCGGTTGGTTTTTGGTGTTCATGTAAATTTTTTAACAAAGTCAAAAGAGACGAAAGAAAGACGTTGTTGTTGGGTTTTTTTTGCAGGATGGAGAAAGGAATAAATATTTTAAAAAAATAAATTTTTACCATTTTGACCATCGTGTAGAATGACTCGGGCCAATTTGGGGGCCATTCAGGAAATTTTTGGAACATGATTCGAATGTCTTTATTTGGGGTTTGAGAATGAATATCATATGGACGTCGTCCTGTACTCAGCTCAAAGGCCACGATTCCTATTAAATTATTTATGTCAATTTTATTTATTTATTTCTAATTTTTTTTAAAATTTATGCAAAAAATCCAATCTTACCAAGACTCCACCAATCAGCTGTAAAAAAGGGAGGGATTTTTTTAGTAAGTAAAATTTTGAAATTAAATATGATTTATTGACAAAAGTTTTATATTTTATAAACCTGCAAACTCATAGCCTGGAATTTCGTCAGCGCTTGTGGCATAAACTTCTGGAGCTGGAAGGAGAGGGAAAGGACAATGAAAAGGTAATTAACTTTGTGTATTTTCTCTAGGCAAAAACATAAAGTTTTTATAAAGACTCCATTTTAATAAAAGAGAAAATAACAAATAATGGCTAATCATTATTCAACTTTCTCTTTTCAAAATATTTTACAACAAAAGCATCATCTCTCTCCCTTGTATTTCATAAAGATGACAATTGAAAATGAGAAACATTTAAATGAAATCTGCAATGCAACATTTTATTCTACTTTTCTCTCTCTTTTGTCTCCACTTTCACTTTCTCCCTACTGTTTCAGACAGTTTTATTGACATTATACAATAATTGTTACTATGGTGACAAAAGAGTTTCCAGTCAGGGCACTCAGGTGAAAAATTACACAATTCTATTTTTAGGTCACTCTTGAATTGTGTCATGAGTTAGACTATAGGGGAAGAAATATATATATATATATTTGAAAAAGAGAAAGTAAAAGACACACTTTTTTGTCTGGATCTTGTTTACTACATTACATTAGATTTATACTTTCCCCAGAGAATTTTTCCCAGTGTTTTTTTTCTTTTTAGATTAATGATGAAATTTTTGGAAAATAACTTTCACTTTATAAAAAATAAGTAAAAATAAAATACCCATATAAGGTTTGGTCCCGGAGAGTGAAGTGGCCAATTGATTGTCATCTAAAAATGTGGCCACATTGAAGTCCGTCAAGTGAGCATGGCCTTCTACAAATTTCAGAAAATAATTTAAAAAATTTTGAGATAATAGTTAGTCAAAGCCCATTGTTTTTTAAGCCCATTGTCAGGACATAAAAAAGGGCCATGAAAATATGTAAATTTTTAACAATAATTTTAAAGAAAAAGGTAAATTACCTTCATCCAGTAAAATGTTATCCGGTTTGATATCCCTACATAGAAAAACGTGTGTGTCAAAAAAGTTGGAGAAAGGATATTTTGAGGAGATTATCAAAACTTTAGAAACTTTTATCTTTTACTTTCTCCATTCTTCAATTTCTATCTTCTCTCTCTCTCTCTCTCTTCACTTCCTACCTAGCCCACACACTGTCCTGTCCCTTCATACTTTCTTTGACTAGCCTAGTTTTTGAAGAGAAAGGGGGACTTTATTTTTAAACTTGATTTCAAAGTAAAAAACAAGGAGGAGAAAGTCTTCCTTTTCTTTAAATTATGCAAAAATAATTTCCTCTCTAAAAAACTTGATGTTTTCCTTTGTCCAACAAAATGTCATCACTTTCTCTTTTCTCTAATCAAAATAGTTTTTCAAAACCAAAAAGTGGAGACAAAAAAAAAGAAAGTTGAGATAATGGTGGATCTTACAATGAAGAAAAGATTAAACTCCTCCTCCCCTTCAAGTTTAATAATGATGATGAACTAAATTAAATGGAACTTGCTAATTACTCTATTAAATATAGTTAAAAAAAATTAATGTTGATTGATTCACAATACAATTGATGTGATAAAGAGAGAGAGAGACTCGTTTTGCCACTTTGAGGGAGTTGTTTTTCAATATAAAAGATTGACTGGGGGTAATCCTTAGTACATAGTGTCCAATTTATTTTTGTGGCATGTAAAGAGGAATTTATTTTGGCCAGTTGACAGAACAAAGATTTAACCAAGGAAGGAGGGGGATAAAAGAAGATGGAGATAAATAAATTAAAGAGACTTTCTAACCAGACGAAACAGTCTAACCATTTTAGAGAGCATTGAGCAAATAAAGAAAATTTTGGTGGTTGGATTTCTATTCTGTAATTTGTCTCTCTCTCTCTCCGGATGGACGCTTCAATTTCAATCTTGTCGAAACCATGGAAATCTATAAATTTTCTCTCTCTCTCTTAATTCTTGTGGACATGAGAGTTGTACAAACAAATAACTTTCTCTTTTTTTTAGTCTCCATCCTCAATTTCTACAGCAAGACTTTTCCATCTAATAATTTTCATTTCTTTTTTATTTAAAGAAGAAAAGAATAAAGGTAAGAATGGAGTTTGAAGGGGATTTGATTAAAAATAAATTTTACCTGTGTATAATTCGTTTGGCTTGAAGGTAGTCCAAAGCCAAAGCCAATTCAGCAATGTAGAGGGTGACAGCATTAATGGGGAATTGAACATTTTGTGTAAGATGATAGCGCAAGTCTCCACCCAGTAATAAATCTTGCACTAGAAACATGTCTTCTTCATCTACTCAATAAAAAAATTACAATAATTACAATCTCATTCTTTTTCCCTACATTGGAGAAAGTACATTATTTTTACACCATGAATATTTTGAGAATAAAAAAAACACAAAAAAATGAAACGAGACAGGGGGCTTGACGCCACCATGCCATAAATAATGGACAAGGGGTTTAGAGATAGGAAAAAAAATCAAACTGTATTCAAATCCAAAAAGAGAAACCCTGAGGACATTTCCATGCCCCGATGGATAACAAAAAGAAAAAAGAGAAAGCTTCAAAATTTATTGTGAATTCATACATCAAAAATCATGGCGTGGGATTGTCTCCATGTAACAGGAAAAGGGAGAAAGTCGTTTTTGCTTTTGTACGTGATTAAACCGATTGCCAATCCATTATGACCAACGTTAATGAATTATTTGAGGAGAAAGTAAGGACGGGAGGGTCCATGATTGGGAATCATGGGGAAGTTTATATATATAACTTAGTTTTATATAATAATGAAGAGTCAATATAATTTCCTTATATTTTAACATTATCCCCTTCACCTCCCCCTTCCTGCCTTGGGTGTCATGGCGATGGTGGGTTTTGTATAAGTAATTTAAATTGGCTGTCGTATCGACCAGTATGTACTTTTTGTGTATATTTTATATTAACTTACCTCATTATCCATTTCTCAGTGTAAATTATCCATTCTCTAATTAATTAACCTCATCAAAAGATAATAGAGAGAGAGAGAGAGATCTTTTGATGTTTATTTTTTCAAAAAATTGAGATAAAGTTACGTGATATAAAGCCCCCAGGTTTTTTTAGTGAAGGACACCATATCCACTTTCACTTTGACTGTATTTTCACTTTGTCAATTGAAAAAAAACAAGTTGTGGTGAAAGTAAGGCCAGTCTTCAATTTCTAAATGGATGTCAATGATACGACTTTTTTGGAACCAACAATTTTAAACCACAACTTTCTCCTCAACAATCCCTTGGCTTTGAGACAAGTTTGAACAAAAATAAATTCAACTTTCTCTTTCATCCAAGATTTTGACAATTTTAGAGAGACGACAGGACTCTTTTTTTTTTTAAAAAAAAAAAAAACTTCGGTCTCCAAAATTCGTTTTTTAACAAACTTTCTTTTCTTGTAAAGAAGAATAATACAAAAAAATTTGAATACTAATACACCTCATTAATTTTCATGAGGTTCATCCCCAAAAAAATTCGGCAACGTTTCCTATTTTTTTCTCCCTAAAAGGTCTACAAAAAAGTTGAGGGTTGTCGAACAAAAAAAAGAGAAAATTTAAATTGAAGAATTTAAATAATTTAAAATTGTCTAAAAAAACCCGCGCCTATTTTTTGGAAAGCAAGATAGTTTAAAAAATTTAATTAAATTATTATAAATAAAAGTATTTCAAAGAATAAAAATCTACAGTCACCTCTGCCCTTCTCTCTCTCTCTCTCTCGTTTCTTTTGGTCATAAAAGAAACGGTCAATTCAGAGAATGGATAAAGTTTCTGTGTTAAAAATTGTTGACAAAAAAGTCAAAAGATACCAGAAAAAAAAGTGTGAGTGTACAATAATATTGAGACCTTTGACAACTACCAAGAGAGAGAGAGAGAGAGAAAGCACCAAAAAGTTTTTTCTCCTCTGGCTAAAAACTCTGAAGAGAAAGTAAAAGTAAGAGAGAGAGAGTAAAAGATGATGGGACATTTTGTGGATTATGAGAGTGCCAAAGTCATTACAGTTAACATTGAATGGTTTCTATGTGAAGAAGAAGACGAAGAGAGATCAAGGAAGAGAAAGTTGGCATAGACCAGATTTTAGTTTTTGATCGTCCTCTCTCTCTCTCTCGTGTGTCTGAACAGCTTTCCCTTTTCTCGTTTTTTTAAGAGTTTGTTGT
Source organism: Arrhopalites spinosus (assembly GCA_034700945.1). Taxonomy (NCBI): domain Eukaryota; kingdom Metazoa; phylum Arthropoda; class Collembola; order Symphypleona; family Arrhopalitidae; genus Arrhopalites; species Arrhopalites spinosus. The sequence continues at coordinate 9,706 of JAQIVZ010001860.1, forward strand.
ACCAGGGAAAATAGAGACGGGGGCGAATGAAATGGAGGAGGGAAAATAAAGTAATAATCAATAAAGTTGTAGATACAGGAAAAATAAATAAATAAAGGGAGGCAAGTCGTTTGGTTGACAGTCATTCATTGGAAATGGTAGGGCAAAAGGTGCCCCCACTTTCCTCGCGTGTACACTTTACTCAAACTATACAAACTACAACTCTGTTTGTGCTCGTGGTGGCTAGAAATTTAATGAAAGTTGACATCTCTCCATTTAGTCAACGTTCACTCTCTCCCAAGTCAACAATATTCCAGGCAACCTCTTCCCTATTTTACTTTCCCCTCTTACTTTCCCCATAGAGAAAGTAAACCAATATCTTGCCATATTACCTTCATGTTCTCCCCATTAACCCATTTCTCTCTCTCTCCACTACAATCCTTCACCCCAATAGGCCCCCTGTCTCCCATGATCACGTGAATGTAGTTATCTTTAAATTTTAAAGAGTGTGTACAATTAAAAATTGTCTCACCATGAAATGAGAACCAAAGATTGACGAGAAAGGGATGATCCAACTGAACCAGAATCTCAATCTCTCGAAGAACATTCCGCAAGGCATCACGCTCCAGACAAACTGCTTTACTCTGTCATTTTTAATTTTATTGTTTTAAATTAATCATGATCATTTTTTAAAAATAATTTTAGTTTTTAATTGTAATTAATTTACCATATACTTCATCGCGTACATTTGACCAGTGTCTTTTTTCTGTACAATGCACACCTGAAATAAATTAAAATTCATTTAAAATAATTTTCCCAATCTTTAAAACAAACAATTTCATACAAACAAGTTTAAACAAAAAATTATGGTAAAGTGAAAGCAGAGAGAGAGAGAGAGAGAGAGAGTTTAAACAAAAGTAAATTCCCTTTGAATAAAAAAAAGAACACTTGTTGCTTTCTCTGTCTTTTCACAGAGAAAGCAAAGAGGGGGGAGAAGGGAGAGAGTAGGTTTTTTTTTATAAAGACTGACAAAATGGAATGTAGATTCACATTTAAAGTTGAGATCAGATTTCACTTTCCCAGCCTAAAGAAAAAATTCGATTTTCTCCTAGACTAAAAAGTACAATGGTTGTCTCTATGTGTGAAAACTTTCTCCATATAAAATAATAAACCCCCTCCTGCTCTTCTCTTTATTCAACAATTTATCGTGAAAGATAGGACAGGGAATCGCCATTTAGGAAATGATATTCTAAACACTTTTTTTTATCTTATTCTATTTTTTCTACAAAATTAGGATGGAGGATTCATTTTTTTTTTGAAAAAAGAAAGCAAAAGAAATTTTTTGTGTAGTGTAGTGTTAAGGATGAGGGAAAGAAAGTCGAGGTTTGGAAAATAGATCGATATTTTGAAATGGCAAGAACAATATGCTTACAATCTCTCTTCCTCTCTCTCTCTCGTGAAAACAAGATGATGAAATGGCTTCTTCATGTGTGTACTTTCTCCTGGTATACTTTCTTTTCATCAGTTCCCCTATGGAGAACTCTATGTAATCATCTCTGTCTACTTTCTCCTCAAAAACTTTTATCCAAAAGGTAATTGCTGGGAGACTCGTCAGTGGGAGTATAACGAGAGGAAGGAAGAGGAGAGTCATTGTAAATTTTACTCGAGGCCATATTAATCCCAAAGTGGAAAACATGGAGAAAGCCAGAGAGAAATTAAAAAATTAAGACAAAAACTTTCTCCTTTTATAACAAAAATCTATTCAATTTTTTTCCAAGATTGATTAATACAAACTCTCCACTCCTTTTTTTAAAGATAAAATGTGAAATCTATTATGAAATTTCTTTTTGTCTACATATTCAAAAAATTAAAATATTCTCTTTTTTTTCAAAAAAAAAAAAGACAAAAAAAGAAAGGAGACAATCAAGTTGGTAATGAGCTCTGAGAGAAAGCGTGATTTTGAAAGAGTTTTGATCATTATGAGAGCAAACAATTGAAAAAAAAAGATTCTCCTTTTTTGTATAAAAAAAAGAGAAAGTCAAGAATTCTATTCCTGTCTCTCTCTCTCTGTGTCTGCTTTCTCCCTGTTTTAAAATAATTGTTCACATTGACACTCGTCGAGATTTTAGAGAACTCATTTCCCCTCCCCCTCCCCCCTCTTGTTTTTTGCCCTTGTTGAGCAAGACAAAAACCTGACACAAAGATGATGATGAAGAGACAGTCTCCTCATTTGCTCGTTGTGAATTCTAGGCAGGCTTTCCCTATCAATCATTTTCTGTACTTTCTCTTTTGTTTTGGCCACGTAATATGAATTCATATTTGACATGTTGTTTTATATTCTCTCTCTCTCTCGTTCATCTTTTTTTAGGATGCTTTGTATGTGTCACGTTGTTGCCAACAGGCTGTTACAATTTTGTCTCCACATCTTCATCTTTTTTTTGGTCTGACATATTCCTTGTTTTTTTAAACATTTTATTTTTTTAAAAATTTGTTCTCTATTTTATTTTACATATTCCACAAAAACTTTCAAATTTCAACTTGACTATTATTTTATCTTTATCAAAATAATTTATTTAATAATTTAAAGTTAAATTCACTTGAATTTTCCTGTCAGAGGTAAATAGTTTAAATTTAATTGGCTAAAAGAATTTAAAAGAAAAAGAGAAAGGTCTCTCTCTCTCTCTTTTTGGAGGGATATTTATATTTAAAAAAGGACGTGAAAGTGGGAGAGACAAGAGAAAGTTGTTCATGATGATTGGTTATTATGATGATCATGAAGGATGGTTTTATTGAATCAAGGCTTGACTGGAGGAACTCGCCAACTCTTTGCCGTGTCATGGAGTGGAGAGAGATGTAATTGAGTTAGTGTAGCTAAAATTCCTCCCATCTGAATAAATCTTTCTTCTTGTCTCATCAACTGTCAACTCTAATGTACCCTACACAAAAAATTCTCTCTTGCTCTCATTTTTCTAAATTAAATCCTCACACCATCTCCGCATCCACCATTCCCCCTCTCTTTTTTTCTGTCGAGTGAAAGTAAAGAGAAAAGATAATGAGAGTCTATTTTACTCGTTCTCTATTTTTTTCTTGTTCATTTGAATTTTTTGAGAATTCCAAGACACGATCCCAAGAACGTCGTGCCAATGATGGAGACTTGGGGAAATGGGGAATAATATGGCATGACATGACAAGATAAATAAAATTAAAATGTTTTATTCATACAAAAATAAATTTCTCTATTTATTATTCATCTAAACAAAACGACCCAACTTAAATTGACTCGTCTCTCTCTCTCTCTCTGAGTCAAAGATGAAGGACAAAAATATTCCTAATTTTGTCGACAAAATGTAAACTTTATTTTTTATAAAAAGAGGTGACGCGGGTCATTTAAATTCTCAAGCCCTCCAGTCTTTTTTCCTGTCCCTTTTTTGTGAAAAAAAATAATTGTATTGTGACAAAAGTTGTATATGGGAAATGTTCAATGTACTCATGCCACATTAATTTTTCATTAAAAAATGCTTTCCCTTTTTCTATGCCAAAGAGGGGACAGGTGGATAATGTTATTCTGTGGTGAAAGTCCATTTTGAAATTATGCAGCTGTCTCTTCTCTATGTATTAGTTTTGGTAGAAACGGAGAGAATTTAAAAAGAAAATCCTAATTTATGGGAATCCCTGTACATGAGAGAGAAAAAAACCCCAATCTAAATATTTGAAAAAAAAATTCTCTCCACCCCATCCCATGAATCTAATGCAATAACAAATCCAAAAGGAGAAAATCTTCTTTTGGATACATAAGGAATGGTAACCACATTTTTTTGGGAGAAGGAGAAGAAAATTGCAAATCCTAAAATGTGATGAGAATTCTGCATTCCACTTCCTGCAAAATCCATTTCCACACTCAAAACAGCGGGGTGGACTTTGACTTGAATTGGTTCATTGCTTGTTCATGCTCAAGGTAAAAATACTTTCCCCCATTTAGCATTCCCCCTTTACTCTCTCTCATTTGGTGGAAAGAGGGGAAAACATTCCACGCTCCACTTGCTTTCTCTTTTCTCTCTTGAACAGATGGTCTACATTGTTTATGACAGATTGAACGTTCAACGTTTGATTTCACCAAAAGAAAGAGAAAGCGCAAAAAAATAAATTTTTCTTCTTTTCTCGACTCGTCCCAATCAAATTGCCCTCGGAGGTTTTCTCCAATCAATCCTCAATGTGTTTCCACAAATTTCGTTAGCCATTTTTTGGGGGAACTTTCTCTCATTCTTTGCAAAAGAAAAATTGCAAAATTGTTACTCAATGTAAAAATCTCATTAGCCAGTTTTTTTTCTCGTAATATCCTCTTTCTTTATATTTTAGATTAGTATTTTGTGATTTTTTTACCCTGTACATTGTATAGTCTTGAAGAATCTCCTTAAAATATTTCTTTTCCGAGTACAGGGTGGTGCAAAAAAAAAATTGCAATTTAATTTCAAATTGAAAAGTGATACTAAAATAAGAAATTTTTTTTGAGAGTTCAGTGAAAGTTGATGAGAGTAATTGTTTTTTAAATTGGACATTAAAAATTTTGGGAATATTTTACACAACAAAATAAATGTAAGGAACACCCTGTACATGCTATGGAGATGGATCATGTTTATAATAAATTGAGAGTTGATATTTAATTATTTTTTTTTGAGATGAGTATCACGCTCCATGTTTACAGCCACAAGCCAAAAAAGTTTTTTTTTTTGGAGGAAATTAAGTGCTTACATGGATCCGGATCCACGTGAATGTTCACCTTAAATGATGAAACGATGAATATCTCGAGAACTGGGATTCGTGATATTACACACACAACAAAAATTAGATTATCCATGACTAACTTTCTCTTTCTAAACCCAACTCTCACTCATCTTCATCCTCCTCCATTCCAGAGAGAAAACCCAAAGACTCAAAACCTTGACGGCCACGTAGACGAACACAAGTTGTGAGAGATGAAGATAGAACGGGATCAAATCCATCAAATTAGGACTTGAAATTACCTCCCTTGAATGAACTACTCCCCCCCACTTTCTCCTCTCCCCTCCAGATCCCGAACCATCCAAAACCTCATTTACCCTCATCGATTGACTTGCTCATTTCCTCTATTTTGTGCCAAAAAAAACTTTTACTTTTACTAAAAAAGAAAAGAAATGTAGAAATCTGAGACTGTGGAAAAAAAACTTATGAAAGTTGTAGACTGTAGTAGAGATAAAATTTTCAAAAAGAAAGTCTTTTTTTACTAAAAGAAATGATTTAACGTCCATTTTAGTTTAAAGAGAAGTATCATCTTGAGAATTAATTAATTAATGAATTTAAGGGTTAAGTCTTTTGAAAAAAGAGAAAGTACTTAAACTTGTACACTATTTTTTTTTCTAGTACTTAAATTACAATTTGTAAAGAATAGAATTAAGACACTAATAACTTTCTCTCTTTTTTTTGTTTCATCTTGTCTGGTTTCTCTTGATTCAGTGTAAATTGAGGAGGAAGAGAAAAAGCAAAAAAAAAAGTTTCTCTCTTTTGGCAAAAAAAAGTGAAAGAGGTTAGAGAATCAAAACACGTTGTTCACAATTTTTTTTAAATGGAGAAAACCTCTAATTCTTTTTCTTTTCTCTCTTGAAAGTCCTCGAAAAAATGGAGACCCCACAAAAAAAAAAGTTTTTTTTGTCTTAATTTAATCCTATTCCCTTCATTTCCAACACTTGCCCTTGTAAAGAGGAGGAGAAAGTTTTCACAAGCTTCATTTATTACACATTAAATTTCTTTGTGTTCAAATTGGACTTGAAAAAAATTTGTAATTGTAATACCTAAATGTTTAGACTAAGGTCTAGAATTCTTGGAAAAAACAACTTTTTTTATATACAATCCTCCTACAATCCTCCTTTTTTTTCTCTACAAAAGACAAGAAAGTAGAGACAGTGGTTGTAGGAAAATTTTAAATTAGATTAAAAGTAAACAGAGAATAAAATCAAAATAAAATCATGCCTTTTACACTCGTACAAAATATACTTTCTCTTTTTTCCTCCTTCTCTACCTCTGGAGTTGCATGTTCAAGGAGCGGTGCGGGATGCTTTTGTGTGGTTTGTAGTGAAGGAAAGCCACAGAATTCTGTGGGTTTTTTGGTTTTTGGGAAAAGAGAGAGGGGGGAAGTGTGTGGTTTTAAAGAACCCCCAAAAAAACTATCTACGTTCTACCCCAAAAAACCAAGTTGAGCTAGAAAGTCAAAATAAAAAAAAGAGAATCTTTGCCTATTTTCATGAACATCACGTTCTAATGGTTCTATCTTGGTTCCGCATGACTAGAGGAAAATGACGTGCTTGTGATTGAACGATATGGAAGAGGACAAGTTTTGAATTTTATTGTGCTACATACACACACACTCAAACCCCCCAATTTGTCTTGCTTTCCCCAGCCTTATCCCTCCCATGTCAATACTTTCTCCTCAATATTTCCAAAAAGTTTACATAATCCGAATCCATTGTGTTCTCCATTTTATACAAATGAGCTCAAAAAAAACTTGACAATAGAAAGCGATATGGGACGTGGTGCAAATAATTGATCTCTCTTTTCACAAATTCTCAAAATAAATGTATTGTGTAGTCAGGTATACATTTCAATGGGGAAAAAAGATATCATTGGGACTTTCACAATAATCCAAATTATTCATGTGTGCTTTCCCTTGTTTTCACCAAAAGATTAGTTTTATAAAAAAAATTCTTTAGTTTATCTACCAAAAAATAGAAATTGAAAAAGAAATGAAAACAAAATTTTTATGTTTTTAAAAAAAGACAAAAGTACTTTCACTTTCACTTGGTAGCATTAAAGTTTAATTTAATTCATTCAGTATTTTTTCTTGTGCAATAAAATGAGCACCATAAATCCTCATAGACAGACACACCTCCCACAAAAACTAGACTAGACGATTTACCTTGAAGGCAAACTCCTTAAAAATACGGAAAAAGGGATTTTAGCCCAAGGTGAAAGTAGGAAGGAGAGAGAAAGTATGAGTAAGCTTCTTTTAGGATTGTACATAGTTTAGGGAAAAGAGGGGATGTAGAGAGAAAGTATTTTTTGTATTGAGAAGGATAGAAAATAATTCTCATGGAAAATATGCGAATTCAAGAGTCTTCAAGAGTCTTCAAGGAAATGTAATAAGATAGCGGTGAAAATTCAAAGCCTCTAAATTGATTCTGCCATGTATGCAAATCCTAGGTAAAAAAAATTTTTTTTGCAAGGATACGGGATACAAGTCTCTAGTATTGGAATATTTCCAGGATCTTCCCCTGTCTCTATGCATCATCAGTTTTTGAGATCAAAGAGGGGGGGGATGACTCCACGATTTACGCTCATCTTCCTCCCTCTTCTTTACATCTTTGAGAGTTTATTTATCCCCATTTGATATAGTCCAAATTGATTATTTACAATCTAAATGACCCCCTTTTTCCATTTGTAAACATGAAATATTCTCCATTTTGTTCCCAAACAAATAATACATTTTATTACACTCCTCTTCCAATTGGAGAAAGTCATTGAGAAAATTTTCCCTTTTTTATGGGAGTCCTCAAACATTAAATTCTCTCTATTAACCAATCAGAGCCAAAAAAGAAGGGGAATAATTTATTGTCATAAAATATTTAATGCTCTTTTTATATAATCCTTTTGTCTAAAATAAATATAAAAATTATTTGGCAAATAAAAACAATGGAGAAAATAATAGACTATGAAAAAATATTAAATTAAATGACAAAGGAAATATTTTTTGGGGGGCCATTGATGAAAGTTTGTCTTTGATGTGTCGTTTGGATGAATTAGTAATATAATGGAATGCAGAATATTAAATGAGGTTCATTTAATTCAACAACCACTCACCCTAATCTTTCATACCCTCCATCTTTTTGTCAACTCAAGCCTATGATTACATCAAACCCCAATAAAACTTTCCCCTCAATCCTCCCATTGCTTTCTCTTAAATTATTTCTTTTGGTAGAAATATAATTTTATGTACACAATAAGGATTTTCTTGACAAGGTTAAATTCACCGTGAACTTTAATTTCAGCGAATTTAACTTTCATAAGTCACTTTTTTGTTTTTTCTTCCAAAATTAAAAAGATCAAAAAATTGTACATATAAAAATAATTGTCTTTGAATTTGGTTCAACAAAAAAAATTAAATTCCTAATTCATAACAAGATTTCTTTCTCCGTCAGCAAAAAAAAGAGACAAATTTATTTACGACTGCTGTAATGGAATACTAAGTATTTTTTAATTTGTAAAAAAAAAACTTGTGTAATCAAGTATATAAAAGAGAGCATAATTTAACTGGAGAAAGTTCTTTTTTCTTTCACCAAAAAAATACTTAAAAGCTACTTGACTTGCGCCCTACACCTTTTGACTCTTCCTTCTTTTTTTTCCCAATGATAAACTTTTCTTCTTTTTTTTCAAGATCAATTTGTTTTATGTAAGTCGTAAGTCTTTTCACCACCTTTCTCTCTCTCTCTTGGACAAATTTCTCTTGTTTTTTTCTCTCTCTCGCTTTCTCTGTAGAAGAAAAGCAAGAAGAAGATACATGTAGAAAATACTTTTAGAACAATGAAGAGGCGACAAGTGAAAGGTGAAGTGGAGGAGGAGGACGAATAAAAAGGGGAAAGTAAGGCCAAGATGGGGAGAGAGACACGATTCCCCAAGGTGAAAAAAAGCAAGAGTGTCAAGAAAACGAAATAATCTAGAAAAAAAACTGAATGAAAGGCCCGTCTATAGCGTTTCCTTTATGTATAGCTCCTTATACGTAACTTTCTCTTTCTGTCCTTTTCAAAAAAAAGAGGACAGAATAAAACCAATCGATCATTGTACTGATTTTTGTACGACTTTTTTTTTCTTCAGAAAAAGGGACGGATCACGAATACAGAACTTTCCCTCTACTTTCACTACCCCCAACTTTCACTAACGGCTTCATATCTCTATTCATCATACCGTTTTCAATTCAAATCGACTCTACCTATATCCCATGCATTATCTTTTTTTTCTCTTTTCCTCCCATTCTAAAAAGAACTTTCCCCTTAATCACTTCAGGGAAAGGCCCACCTCACCCCCTCAACAGTTTAGTTTGATCCCCATGAAAATTTGACCTTGAATATTTTTTTTTGTATGGAAACAGTAAAAATGTAAAGAAAATTAGGAATTAAATTTGTAGACAATTTTTTTTTTGATCAAAAGAAACGAAGGAAACGACTGGGTCAAGTGATAAGGATTTTATGGGTTCTTTCTTCATGCACTAGAAAAAGAAGAAAGTTTTTATGGGACTTACTGACCATCTATGAATTATATCTCGGGAAGAGAAAGTGAGAGGAGAAAAAATGAGGGCAGGAAAAGGAAATGGAAAAAAGGCGGTAATTTTAACGAGTTGATGTGATTGTTACTAGATAAAGTGAAAGTCTCATTGAATGTGAAGAGTGTATATTTTCCCCTTGAAGAAATTGAGATGGAGACATGCTCCGTCTAGGCTAATGCTCTTTTTTTCTTGTTAATAAAAGATTCAAGATTGAAAAAAAAAAAAATTTTACAAAAGCCAGGTCCTCCCCCGTGTGTCTCTCTCTCGGACTTTTTTTTGGAGAAAGAATAAAAGAAAAAAAAAAGATTTACATTATATAGAGAAAATTGAGAGGAGAAAGCCTAGAGGGAGAGAAAATTTCTTGACATAAAAAAAATCCCCAAAGATTGGCTTTGACGAGGAGAGTTGGAGAGAACAAGACAAAAATCGCCCCTCACCTTGAATCCTATTTCATTGCCCCTTTCACTTCATTTTATTTTTTTTCTCTCCATCAACTCCCCCCTGGCTTCTCTCTCTCTCTCTCTTCAACGATAGATTACATAATATTTCGGGACTACACAAGTCGCTAGATTTTCACATGTAACTCTCACTGTTTACATAGACATGCTCTTTGGACAGCCATTGCCAAAAAAAAGATAAGCAAGATGATAGCTCCTCTAAGAGGATGGAATGCTCCATTTTTTTCTCTTTCTCTTTTTTTTTGGAAACACACACACACACACACGTGCTCCATTTTGGATGTATATGAATAGCTCACTACTTTCTCTATTTTTTCCTTCTTCTTTTAGCTATTCCCTAGGACTCAACTTTATACAGAGAAAGTAAGACGAAGTACTCCTAGGAGAAAAGACTTTCTTTTTTTCCCGTTTGTCTTTGAACCATCTCTTCTTTCGGGTGTATTTCAAGGAAGAGAGAGGCTCGTCACTTTCTCTGGCTGTCAGAAATTGGCATACATCATCTCTCATTCATCCATGCGATGGAAAGGTAGTGTCTGTGTCTGTACTGTGAAGAGAGAGAGAGAGTGGCCATTCACGTCCACGTCGAGTGGTACATTCTCCAAGTCAAACATATTTTCTCTATTGGACTTTCCCTGTACAAACTACATGGGGTTTTCAGTGGACATACACGAGGGGGGAAAAATTTTTTTGGTGAAAGTCACTTCCCAGCAAAGCCCCATTCCTTTTCTTGTGCACGAATCCTCCTGACCATCAACATGCCTCTATAGTTTATATGAGCTGGGGCGTGTGTGTGTGTGGATTTTGACCACTTTGAGAGTCTCACTTACTTACCTCGGATGCTAATGTATCCTCAATACTTTGCTGGAAACCGGAAACTTTTGAATTATTCTTCCCACGAAACTCTTCACTTGCCCTCTCTCTCTCTACTTTGCTTAGCAACAAAACATGTACTCCCTGTATTTTTTTCTTTTGTATATCATGCACAAAAATGAGTCTGGCGAGTAGCCAGCCACTGTTTCTTGGGAACAACGTACGTGCTGTCAACATTATCTTTTTCTTTTTTGAAAAAAAGAAAGAGAAAGCCCATTTGAAAATTGCCTTGTACTATTTTCCTTGTAAATATTTTGTGCCTTGTGGTTCAAAACTAAAAAGAAAGTGTGGAGAAATGGAGGTGACACATACAAAGAATTCTCTCTCTCTCTCTCTCTCTCTCTCTCTCTCTTTATGTAAAGAGAGAGGGAAAGTAAATGGGATGGACAATGATCATGATGATGTTTACTTTGAATCTTTGTTTACTTAAATCGTCTTGAATGTTGTTTACTTGGCTGCCAGTGTCAGCTTTTGAATCTTCTTGAGAGACTTTAGATCTCCATGACATTTCATGTACCCAAAAAAAAAGACGGACCAAGGTCAATATATTTCATGCAAGTCTCCTCTCATTGGTAAAGACTATAAAAAAAATAAAAGAAGTTGGGAAACCCTGAGGTGTTTTCACCACGTGACGTGACAAATTACTTTCTCTCTGGATGCACTCTACAAAAAAAAAAATTGTAATGCCATGTGGACAGGAGAAAGGGAGAGACGGGGAGGGGATTCCGGTTCCTACTTTCAGTGCTAATGCGGTCGGTTTAACGGGAGAAAATAAAGATTGGAGAACTCTTTCTCTTCAAAAGTTGTACACTTTTGATTCAATTTCCTTGTTCACCACCACATAAATCGTCCTATACAGTCCGCCATTTTATATTCTTTTCAGCGATTGGACCAGACAATTATTTGTTTTGTTGAGAGTATTGCCCAGCTTTCTTTTCTTAAAAAAATTATTTGTCAAAAAAAGTTGTAACAAATTAATTAGGGAGATGGACGTGGGATGATATGAATTGGAGACATTGTGGTTTTGATTAGACAAAAAAGTGGAGAAAGCAGAGAAAATCAAATAATTGAATAAACTTTATCTAATCTCTCTCAATATATATATATATATATATATACTTTTATCCTATTGATTTGGGTTTGTGTAGGTTGTACGAAGAAAGAAAGCTTTTGTTGTACATTTTTTTGTGAGTGAAAGTCTAAGAGGAGGAGGAGGAGGAAGGAGACATTAAGGAATTTGTAAGGCAAGTAATTTTCCTTGGGATTACTTGGAATTTAATTTGTGTGTCCTCTTACACAACAAAATGAGTCCACCTTCCCACCACTAAGATTATTGAGCTAATCTCAAATCAGCTTTCTTCCTTTCTCCCATATTTGTATGGGAGAAAGTAATGTACGTATCAAATAAAAGGAGAGAAAGTAGAGAATAAAATGTTTCTTAAAAATTTTACAAATAAAATAACTCCTCCTCCAACTTGTCTATTTTCCAATTTTTCGTCTGTAGTTTCTTTAACTATAGAAAGAGAAAGTTTTTGGGACTAAAAATCTCTTTGAAGTTTCAAAGACAAACTCAAGTCTTTTAGAAAAAAAGAAACCCTTGGTGAAAATCAGAAAGAAAAGAGCGAGAGAAATCCCTTCTTTTTTTTATTCTCTCGCTTTCTCTTTTTTTCTCTTGTATCTGAGAAAAAAAAACCACCGACTCACCGAGCAATTGCTTTCATGTCATGTCACAGCTCTTATCTCTATAAAAGAAAAGACAAGAGACAGGAAAGGGAAGAGGAAAAAGATAGTGAAAGTAAGTGAGTGAGAGATTTTATCCTTTTCTCTCTCTCTCTCTCTCTCTTTGCTTTCTCTTGTGATCTTTAGCATAGTGCATAATAATTTTCTTACCTTTCCAAAGCTTCCTTTTCCAATGGCACGCAGGATTTGGAAATGGTCAAAGTTGACTGTAAACAAAAAAGAGAAAGGGAAAAAAAAATATTTTAGAGTAATTAATTATTCCACCCACAAACATTATCATAATTTTCATTATTTACTTTTACAAAATTGAAAAGTTACAAATTTTTAATCCTTTCTCAAAGCCTTTTCCATCCTCATCCTACTCTTTGACTTTTGAAACCAGAGAGAGAGTGAAAGTATGAAAAGTTTCCCAATATGTATGTAAATAATGAATGTCCTTGGTTGTCTTTCTCCTCATGAAAATCATTAGTTTCTAGTCCCAAAAAGAGAGAGAGAGAAAGCGAGAGGAGAAGGTGGTTTGTTTGTGTAATCAACAAAACCAGGGGATAACTATTTATCTCTCTCTGTCTCCCGTCAACGGCTGACATCCCCACATTTTTTTAGTCCAATTCTTCTTACCCAAATGAAAGTAAGAGTAAAAAGAGGGGGAGGGAGGGTTCAGCCTGCACAACCAGAACACACCTCAATCACTTCCCCTCTTCTGCCTACTCATCGAGTACCTTTTCTTCCTTTTTCTCTACCTTTTCTTTCCAGTTTGCTGTCATTACGACTTGCTATAATTTAGCTTTTCTTTCTCTTGCTTTCTTCCCTTTCTTGATGAGCTGCCAAGGGTTTTGGGGCTGGCTGAGGGGCAACTCATTTTGTGAAAGCGATTGCAATCATTCAGCCGCCCTTGGTGGACGTTATAATAATAAATCAAATTAATAATACCCCCCTAAAAAAATTATAGTCCCAAATTCCCTCTCCACTCCCCCTCCCTCCCCATTCCAGTAAAACAGTCAAGTCCCATTGGTGTCGATTTCACTTGGCTTCATGTTCAATTTCACTACAAGTCGAGTACCTAGAGAGAGAGAAAGTGAGAGAGAAGTATAAAAAAAGGGAAGGAATGGAGCCTGTGCTTTGATCCATCTCGACTTTCACCCACAAAAAAATAGTTTCATGGACGATGGAGTACGGAGAAAGGGAACAAAGAGAAAAGGGAGACGCAGGTGCTTTCACAATTGTCTTGTGCCGTTTTACATGACAAGTATTACCAACCCAAAAGATGATATGAAATTTTCTCTCTCTACTCTTTGCATTACTAATGAGACCATGATGAAGCCCCATTTCTTGTGCGCTTTCTCCGTGACAAGGAGACAGCGAGGACAAAACAGAGGGGGGCATGGTATTGCATGATAAATTCCATAAAATTGGGCAAGAGAGAAAATATGTGGGTGTTTGAGATTATCTCATGTGACATTGTTTGTGTCGATGAGAAATTAAGCTGAAAATCGTAGCCTCGACCCAAACACACATTTTCAAGCCAAGGAAATGTGAACCAAACTTTTGCATACTTTCTCTTTTCACTCTCTCAATTGAAAGCTATCACTTGAAAGCTATGCCAGTGGGCTCCCTTCCGTCGGATAGAAGTGTCTCGATTGAATGGATTGTATGTGAAGGGGAGCCCACACGGATGACTTGTCCGTTGAAAATTCTTTTGCAATGGCGCACTCCCATCCTTCATGGGTCTTGTAAATGAAAGTAAATCCTCCCTGACTTTCACCAAAAAAAGAAAGTGCATATGCAGATACATAAAAATAAGTAGTGCATGCTTCGTTGCTTGAGTTGTACGAGTAGAAGGAGCTCCCAAAAAGAAATTATTTTGGCCACCAAAGAGAATTCATACACGCTCACACTCACACCCCGCTCTCAGAGAGAGAGAGCGAGTTAAAGAAGGAAGAGAAAAATGCTTTTGGTTTGCATGGAGAAAGTTTCAAAGTCTTTTGCATCTATTCAGGTTGTTTCCCTGTTTAGATGGAATGGTGGGGGGAAAGCTTTCTGCATGAATTGTTCAGTACTACCAGACCAAACCATCGATTCTTCCGGTCCTCAACTTACTCTCAGACTCACCAACGTACGAGTAATATGTCTCAAGTATAAGCAAGAGAAAGCAACACTTTTTTCTCATTTTCTATCCCTTTTTTTTGCTCTCACATAACCTATCAGCTTTCCCCCATTTCTATTCCATTACTCAATACCTTTCTTTGTCTCCTTTAGCGTAGCCATTGTGAAAAAATGGAGAAAGAGAAATGAAAAAAAAACGTCTCCACTTGGACAATTTGCAAGTATAAAAAAAATTGGAGAGACGGGAAAATGGAGAAAGAAAGGAGAAAGCTGCTTTACACAACAACTTTTTCTCTCCACATTTTTTCTTTTCTTTTTCTCTAGTCCTTGTCTCTCAGTGTTGACTCAACAAACGGTTTTCTCTGTAGGATGACATCCTGTAGTTGTTTTTTTGTGTGTAGACTGCCATCCATGCTACCCCTCCCTCTCTCTGTACTTACCCTTCACTTGTGACATGATAAGAAACGTGAATTGTCTCTCTCGCTTTTTCTTTTTTTTCTTGTCAACTCTTCATTTGTTCTTTCTATTAAATATCCATGTCTATATTTATTTTTATACTTTAAGGCTCATTCAACGACGAGCATTTCTTTACTTTCTTGTCTACTTGTCCCCCCCCCTCCCTTCCATCTCTCTCAAAATTCACTTTTCCTCTACAATTCCCAATTTTACTTTCTCCTCCTTTTTCTCTCTTTATTCTTTATTTTTTTACAAAGACAATACAAAAGCTACTTGAATTTTTTTATATGAAAAAAGAAATTCAAATTACATGAAAACGACATTCCAGAGAAGAAAAAGATGCGCAACATATATTTAGCGTGATTTAGTATACAAATTAAATTGTATAAAAATGTTTTTTTTAGTCTACAAGAAAAAAAGTCAAGGAAATGACACCATTAAATTAAATTGCTGTCGGAGGGTCAACCTCAAAATGATCCGCTTGATGTTGTTCCTCTGTCTAGTTTTTTTTAAGGTTGACGAAAAAATAAAGAAATTTTACAAACAACTCAAGTCTTCAACCTAACACGTTTTTCTTCTTCTTTTCTCCTCCTCCTCCTTGTTGTATTATTTATTCACAAGATGAGACTTTCTCCTTCTGGTGCACAACGTAATTTAAAGGCAGGAGAGGAGAGAGAGGGGGAAAACATTGGGGAAAGCATAAAAGCAAGACAGCTTGTCTTTCACCTTTCATGATTGACATGCTTAGCTGAGTCTCCATTTTCTCAAGTTTATGCATTACTCATTTGCATGAGTACTCGTCTACTTTCTCCTTTGGTTGAAAATGTAATCCAGAGGAAATACAAGGACGTGAAATTTTTCAAAGTATGCCAACATTTTTATCTTGTGTCATTATATTGCCATTTTTTTGCAACTACTAAAATTTCACTTGGTGACAATTTATTTTGTACAGACAATTCACTTTCTCCTGTCTTTTTTCTTAACTCGTGGGCTAATTCTAGATTATATTTGTGCTGATGTCTTTCTGATTGTGCCAATTTTTTTAAGTCAGTTTTTTGTGTCCTAAAAAAATAAAAATGGGAAAGAAAAGTAAGTTACAAGCTGTGCCTGAGAATTTGATTTCCCAGCACTTTCTCTTTTTATTTTTCTCTCTCTCTTTCCTTCCGGGAGTGACAGTCAGTCAAATAAAACGGAGGGAATCAAGGGAAAATATCGATCATAAATAATGGAAAAAAAAGTCACTAGACTTTTGGATGACAAGGAGAAAGCGAGAGGGGAGGGGGAGAGATATCATGGAGAAAAGAATAGAGAATTGGATTTAAAGTAGCAATTATTTTGACTTTCTTGATCTCCACATTCTCCTTTCTTTTCTATCTCATTCTTGCATTTCTCCATTAGCCATTATGATGACTGGCAAGTCTTTTCTCCCTAGCGGAAATTCTCTCTCTCTCTCTCTCTTTCTCCTACTCTCAAAAATTCATATCTCACTTTATGGATGGTGGAGAAAGTCGTCAATTTTCAAATAATAAACTGGTCTCCTATAAATTTTAATATAGACAAAAAGGAGATTATACAGAGAGAAAGAGGTTAAGCTTCAATTTTCACTCTTGACTCTCGACAATCCCCTTCTCCTCCTCCTTTCTCTCCCACACTCGTGTGTCTATAGAAGCGTTGTTCTTGATTTTATTCCTGGCTTTGATTTCTCTTCATCATAATTGGCTCTACTTAGAGAAAGCTCCATTGTTTGAATTGTTGGATCATTATTTAGAGCTTTTAAGGATTGTGTTATGAAAGAGTAGATGAAAATTTTATTGAGTTGGAAAATACAACAAATATACATACAACCAAAAGAGAGAGAGAGAGAGAGACATAAGAGGGGAATTCAAGTGGAGAAAGTGGATACACTATTAAAATTTAATACATCCGTCTCACTGGCTCCACAATAAATTCAATTTAAATTTTCCGAAAACTCTAAATTGCTTTTAAACGACTAAATTAAAATTTGTCATGACTCCCCACATTCCTATCCCCT
>JAQIVZ010001861.1:0-26687 GCA_034700945.1 Arrhopalites spinosus
TCTTTTAACACGTCGAAACTAGGGGAAAATTGCTCCATAAGAGACAATGGGAACTAAGTCTGCCTCTCACTGTACATGTTATAGACTTGTCCATTCACTCTGAATTTTTTATGTATCCGTTTGTGTAATCAACTTTGACTCAAAGTTTATATAGTGGCAATATATTATACTTTTCCCTAAAAATTGTTTCTGCTTTTTTGTGAAAAATTTCAACTTTCTTTTTCCTAAAAAAACTCATCTCCTCTAGTAGAATACTCGTACCTGTGTAATATTAATGAATTTAACCAAAAAATGTTAAAAACTGCTCATCCAAATCCA
This sequence comes from Arrhopalites spinosus, assembly GCA_034700945.1. Lineage (NCBI taxonomy): Eukaryota > Metazoa > Arthropoda > Collembola > Symphypleona > Arrhopalitidae > Arrhopalites > Arrhopalites spinosus. The sequence continues at coordinate 319 of JAQIVZ010001861.1, forward strand.
AGACACAAATGACACCTCAGCATGAATCTTGTCGAGTTGTGAAATTTTGACCTTAGAATAGAACCTTAATTGATGGTTTTTTGGGCATGAAGCGTGTGAATTAGGAGTAGCAATTCTATTCAAGGTTGTCTTTCTCCACAACTTTTCAGGGAGAGATGAAAATTTTGCAGGTATTCTCACTCCAGGGTGTACACAAGTATAATACAATAGAGAGAGAAAGAGAAAGAGGATTGTTAGATTGTCGAAATATAAATAGAACCTATGAGTTGGTTCATTGATTAGTAGTAGCTCACAATGAAGAACAGCATGTACTCTAATCATTATTATTTATGACTTTATATTACTTTATATACAACTAACTTTTTATATTATTTATTTTTTCCTGCAAAATCATGTCCCTACCAACTACAAGTATGCAGCCAGCACTACAGAGAGAGAGAGAGAGAGGCGCATATTTTACATACAAAAAAATAAAATCGAAGTAGCATGAAACAAAGAAAATGGTGAGCTACATATTTACAAAAAATCTCCTCGAGAAAATAGTTGATATATATTTTTTTTATATACTTTGGAAATAAAAGACCATGTTCCAGGTGTTCCTCTCTACAAAATTCATTGCCGTAGACTATAGACACACGAATCCTCCTAAAAATAGCCTCAAAAAAATACAACAAAGTTTTTTAATAGATCCATTTTTGAACATGTGGATGGTTATGAGTATGACCATATGATGCAGGGGAAAAAATGAAAATAAAAATAAATTTTCACCATTATTAAAAAGAGAAATGTACATTAACTGACTACTTGAGATTTTTTTTTATGATTCAATTATTATAAACCTTATCAACAATAAATTTATTTCATATTTATGTACCTTCAAGTTTCAAAAAAACTGCAGTTTGGAAGTTGGAGTCTGACAAAGATGGAAGACAAGGAAATAATTTTTTTATGGGGAGTAAAAAGTAAAGATATGCTGCAACGATTTTTATGTGATTCAAAATATTATTTTTTTGATATTTTTATTGTGGGGGGAGAGACTATGTTTCTACGTGGACTGTGTTTCATTCAAATGAAGAGGAAAGTCGGTTGAAATTGGGGGGCTCACAACCCCCTTCCCCGTACATTTCCATTCACTTTCCTCTACCTGGAGAAAAGGTGAGAGAGAGAAAATTATGGGAAGCATGCAGTGAAGAGAAAAAAAGGTCCAAAAAGGCTATAACATATAAAACAGTTGATCGATAAAATAGCAGTGCACAGGTGTACCGAAGGTGAATCATGGTGTGTGTACTGACAACAAAACTACCCTACTGGAGACTCTGAGAGCTTCCCGTTAAATCGCCAATAGTCCAGTAGTCAGCAACATGACAGTCCTCCTTTTGTACATTCCAAAAGTTGAGTCATGACTACAACAAGAGTACACACAAGAGACTTTGTGTAATTTTTTTTGTACAAAGCCACATCATCTCTCTCTCTCTCTTTCTTTAGCCAACCAACAAATTTGTGGCGTCCTTTATTCTCTAGTCATTTCTTTATTATGTAGATTACTTATAGTTTGGACACATTTTTAAAAGTGTAAAGCAAGAATTGAATGAATGACCACATGGACATTACTAAAAACTTAAATAAATTTATCCTTGAATTTAATTGTGATGAGTGAGAGTGAGAAAGTGATAAGAAAAGTGAAAGTCAAGTCAATTAAGTAAAAGTGAAATTATTTCGTATCGTCAATCACCAATTTTCGCCGACTTTCTCTCTCTTCCTCTCTCTCTTTGTCTTTGTGTCTCATTTAATTGTACTATTAAAATAGAATTTTGTGGTGGTGATTAATTTTTGTGATTCAAAGTGATACCCTAGAATTTGACAATTTATTTTTAATATTAAATAAATTGTCAGTCAATTGTAAGGGAATTTAATTTATATTGAAAATAGTGCTCAGTTTATTATTCTGCTGTATAAAATTCAATTTGTGTCATTTGACTATTTTGAATCTTATTTCTCCAGTGTTGTAATTTCTTAAATGTGTTCTTAGTAGTCCTTGACTTTTGACATTCAAAATCTTCAAATGTTGTAATTTTTATTACTCTTGTTATTTCTCAAGGGACATTTAATACAAAAAAAGGGAAAAGGAGACTTGATGACATGAGATAGAAAATCATTTTGTGAATTAGATTGAGAATTTCTTTGATTTTTATGATAAATTGATTGACTTTCTACGCTGAATTTTGCAATCTCAAATCAAAAACTACAAAGAAGAGACAAGAATAGAGATAAGAGTGGAGCGCCGGAAGATTGATGTGGCCATTGGTGGTCACGAGAGAGATAATGATTTGGTTTGTTGTGTATGTAGAAAAAAATTGATTTATTTTATTTACATTAAATGAAGAGCAGAGGTGAAGGTGGGGGAAAAGAGATAATATGGAAAAGTACGAACCCTTAGGCGTTGTAGGAGAAGGGTAAGTTTTTTAAAAATAAATATATGTAAATTAATTCCTATTTAAATTACCATCATTATTATAATGCACATTAAATAAATCCAATCTAATGTTTTACAAATTTTCTAATCCATCATTTGACATTGTCTTATTTTATTTCTACAATTAAAGGTCATACGGTGTAGTTCTAAAATGTCGATGTCGTGATAATGGGCGGATTGTTGCCATCAAAAAATTTATTGACTCTGAAGATGATCAAAATGTTCGTAAAATTGCTTTGAGAGAAATCAAAATATTACGCGTGAGTCACAATTTTAATTATTTTACACTTGTAAAATGTAATCTTAAGATGATTTACCTAAAAATTTTAATTTTCCATAAATAAATATTAAATTTTGTAGTCATTCTCCTGAGAATAATTTGTGTCACATGTAAAGTCCTCGAGTTGACAAAATGATAAAAAATGATCCACAGTAAATTGTCGAGATGAACAGCCTCTATCATGACCTCCCTCCGTTGTTGATAGACAGCTTAAATATTTTCTCTTGTCGCCTAGACTAAAATGCAAACAGTGTAGTAATCATGCATGCATCGACTATTGTCCACTTGAGACTTTGAGAGTAGTCTGTACAGATACACAGAGACATGCTTTCATCATTTGGAAGGTACAATGCAAATGCCTTTGGAGAGAGAGAAAGAAAAAATGAGGAAGTGACTAAAAATTTGTTTGCTGAGAGTATCAAAGAAATTCTTTCACTTTCGTACCATGCTACACCCATGTTTTTGATGACATGACACCTTCCACTCTTCCTTGAAAACCCCGAATGATATTACATGTTGTATATTTATATTAATAACATGAACACACGTAGAATGACTACACACACATATACACACTATTACTCTCTCCCTAGGCCATCAACACCACACAAACAACAACCAATTGATTGGCAGTTCTTGTCTCTCTTGAAAAATTTTTCCCCACTGTATGCTCCAACTCTCATAATAGTCAGTCTGTGTATTTCTCACATGTTAATATTTTCTTTGCAGCCATGTTTATATTTTTAATATATATATATATTTTATATATATGCAACATCAATAGTCAACCGGATACACTTTTTTTTCTCCAAGAGGTAGCTGAACTTTTGATGAATACATTTCCCATTTTTTTCTCTTTTAGATTCCATTTTTCTCTTGAACGATTATTCTTTTGGCAATGATTTTTTTTCAACTTGTAACTAAATAGTCAAAGCGGTCATGATCATTTTTTATGAGGTTCAAAACAATAAAGAAAAAAAAACAAAAATTGTACAAATTCTTTTCTCTAAAATAAATTACAGATAAATACAAGTAAATTATGTTGAAACTACACAGTCACACAGTTTGTCACATTGTAAAATAGTTTTCAATAAGAGAAGAGAATGTTGGAGAAAATTAAGTAAAAAAATATGTAATTTAATGGTGATGGCATGTAATATATTACATTTGGTTTGTAGAGACATAAAATACAATTAATAATAAAAAAATGTAAAGACAAGTCCCTTTTGTGTCATGTAAAGTTTGTCTTTGGATTGATATTTGTGTGTGTGTGTGGTGTCTTGATGTGTGACTTGTTTATTGATTTGCAGAAACTACGACACGAGAACCTCGTCAATCTCATAGAGGTTTTTCGTCGAAGAAAGCACATTTATTTGGTCTTTGAGTTCATTGAATACACGCTCTTGGATCAACTTGAACAAAAGTCACACGGTTTAGATGAAGAAACCTGTCGCAAGTACATTTTTCAAATCCTAAGGGGTCTTGGATTCTGCCACGACAATAATGTAAGAAGTCCTCCTACCTACCTTTTACCGTTCTTTACAATTAAAAAAATTCTTGAGTGTGCATCGTCATCAATTTATGAGGAAGAGAGTGAATGCAGTAGAAAATCAGAGATTTTATGTGCATCAAATATTTTCTTGTTCACTTGACCAACACAAGGACGCTAGAGTTAGAAAAAAAAGAAAGAGTCTAAACAGAGAAAAGGTTGGTTTTTTTCCAGAGGAAATTCGAGTTCATGGACTTTATGTTAGAAAAATATGAGAAATGAACAAGGAAAAAGTAGTCGCCTCCCCCCTTCTCCAGTGAGAGAGAAAGAGAGGAATAATAATAATAATGTTTCCTGAACTTTCTCTCTTACTGCGGTGCAGCTCTTGGTGTGTGTTTGTGTGATTTAGCACGCCATTTTTACATTAATCTGATAAAAATTAGTTGTAATACTCTTTGCACATATACTTACATCCCAAGTCAATTAAATTTAGTGCTGTTCAATAGCCAAAATATATTCTACCCTCCTTTCTAGTTCTCTTTTCCTATTCAACATATGTACATGGCCATGAGCCACCGTATTTTTATACTGCCATCCAATTTAGATGTGGAGAAGTTAAGAAATATTAAAAGAAAAAATGAACAACAACAACAAAAAATTGTTTTGTTCCCCAAAACTCTCCAGTTGCTCTTCCAGTCTATTCATCATGATTCTTATGAGATAGAGCGTCTTAAGGAAAATGCTCAATTTTCATGTGCAGCCATTAGCTTTCATTACAGTTGCATATTTTGTACAGAGACTTAGTAAAAACAATAGCAACAGTCCAGCGTACAGAGAGAGAAGTACAAAGAAAAAAGAATTGATTGCCAACAAAATGAACTTTAATTGGGTCAACAGGGAGAGAGGGGGAGGAATTGAGGAAAAATCCATTGGATTAGTCTAGATAGATAATACACTCAACACCTCAACACTCTTAATAATAATAATTATTTCCTTTGGAGAAAGTTAAGAAAAAGAGGAAATAATTTTTTTTGGTAAGGAATTATTATCATTATTTCATAAAATTGTATAACCATAGGCTCTCCCATTAAGTTTAACTTTTACTTTCTCTCTCTCCATTATATAGTCAAGGGGTATGACATGCGTACATAATTTTTGTTATGGAGAAAGTCTATACATGTAGGTTAAACTTACTACTAATACTACTGTCAATTATCTACGTGAGCTGTCTTTACTGTACATCCCACATAGTTAAGAGAGCAAGTGACGTGTGTGTGTGTATGAAATATTTACTCAACTTTTAGTTCTCTTAGATTACTTATTGCCATTCTTTCTCTCTTAAATTGTCGACCATTAACCTCCATTATAAAAATTGTAGGGAAAAAAACATGCGTGCATTTAAATTGAAATACATACATACAACTTTACTAGAGTACTCGCATACGTCAACCATTATAATTGTATAAATATTTGTTGTATACATTTATTATTCATAGTCACTAAATGCCTTTTATTTTATTTAGATAATTCATCGAGATGTAAAACCAGAGAATATTTTGGTATCAAAAAATGGCATTGTACGTCTATGTGATTTTGGATTTGCTCGCAATCTTTGTGGTCCAGGGGATGTCTACACTGACTATGTGGCGACCCGCTGGTATTTTATCTTTTAATTTTCTCTCTTAATTATTTTTACTTTCATGGACGAGGGTCAGTCGTTGAAATTTTTGAAATTCTTTTTTTTTTCTTACATTTTTACACATTCTTTAACGATTTGACTTGACGTTGGGGAAATCCGGGAATTTATGACCCTTTTATTTCCTCCATGTTCTCTCTAGGTATCGAGCACCCGAGTTACTGGTTGGCGATGTCGCTTATGGAAAGTAAGTAAATGTATTTTTTTTCCTTTTTCTCTTCTTATTACTCTACTTCCTCTCCTTTGTCATGTTTGTGAGTTGTAGTCAATGGACTGTGGTTTCATTTGGTTAATTCAAAATATTTATAAATATACAGCCACATTTTTAAAATAACTTTTCAAGAATAATGCATCAAACTTTTCATTTCAAAAAAATTCATTTTATATTTATAACTTACTATAAAAATATCTCTACATTTCTTTTATTTTTTATCTTATTCAGCGATGCATCAACACAAAAGTCCAACTATTTTTCAATTTTCCTTCACTTCACCCTGACCTTTTCACCATGGGACATATGTAGCAAAATGCATTAATTTAAAAGTGACAATAAAACTAATGACAAATTTCTTTGTTCTTTGATTCAGAGAGATAGACATTTGGGCTATCGGCTGCTTGGCAGCAGAGATGATGACAGGAGAACCTCTCTTTCCTGGTATGAATAAATTTCATTTAATAAATTTAACATGATACTAATATTTCATTAATTATTTTTAGGTGACTCGGATATTGATCAACTGTTCCTCATTGCCCAGTGCCTTGGTAAGTTTTGACTACAGTTAAAAGGTGTATTCAGTATTCATAAAGACAATAATAGAACAACAGGCGAGTCTATTCATTTTAAAACATAATATTATGTACTAGTAACCAAAACATATGCAAACCTCTGTTTGACTTTCGTGGAGTACAAGCCGGGCAGGCGGGTGATGAAAAAGATAAAATTAGGCTGGATGAGTAATATGTGGGGTTGGCATATGTCAAGGTTAAAAAATTATTCAGAGCATCATTATAAGTCATATTATCCCTTAAGCATAGCCTTGTAGAAAAAAAATCAACTTCTTTTTATATCCTCCCATTTTTTTCATGGTGAAAGTTGATCCATAGACGCAAAAAAAGACAAACTATATAATGAAAATACATATTATGTCTTATTGATTAGTCATTGACCTTCAATTTAATATAATAAAGTCAACAACAACGTAGAAATTTGACGCTTGACATTTCATTCACTGTGTGGGGGACCACACCACTGGCCAATTCTTTCTTAGTGGTGACTACAGTTGTAATTTTTAGTACCCAATATGTACAAAATACTATTGAAAGAATCCCTACACAAAAAATTGTGAGGAATGCAATTTTATCTTGGTACATAAACATTGTCCTTGAAGAGTTTTTGGTTAGAGGAATTCAGACAGAAATTCATAAAAAAACAATAATCAAGAAATGAAATAGAGGTATGTACTACATAATTATTTTTTCGTCTAGGCTATTTAAACAGGACTGGACACATGGTGTGGACATTTAAATTTAATAATATGTATTTAGTCTTGCAAAAATAGTATAAATAAATAAACGGACATGTGTTGGCTAAACTTGTAACCCATCATTTTGTGAGAATAATGCAAAATGAATTATGATGAACTTGTTTGGTAATTGCATAAATATTTTTCTCCCAGGACGATTGGCCCAAAGACACCTGAATATTATGGCTAGAAATTCAGCTTTTCGGGGTTTTCAGTACCCAAAATCCCGACATGGCTCAACGACGTCAAATGGCTCGAGTAAATTCAAGTTTGCTGATCAACAACGTTCTAAAGTGTCTGTTTTCTCCATAATGTTTCCGTCCTGGCCAGACGAAGCCGTTGTTTTCCTAACCCTTTGTTTAGGTGAGTCTCTTTCTCTGTTATCAAATTGTTAGTTACACATTTCATATTTTAAATATTTAATTATTTTTCTTCTGTACAGACCCTGAACCATCAGCCCGTCCCACAGCAGCTGGACTTTTAAGATTACCTTATTTTGTACATGATAACTTTCCAACCAGGTTAATAGCTAATTAGTTTTAAAAACAAAATTATTATTGCATCTATCATTGTGCAGTACACACAAGAAATGTATTCTATGATTACACAGATTTTTAGCGGAACTTAATCAAAAGTTACAACTAGAAGGTCGTGCACCTATAAAAACATTTTCAAAGAAACAGCAACAAAGAATTGCTAATGTAAGGTAAGTCGTTATAATTTTCAAATGAATTCATAGACGATCAGAAAGTTTGATTTTTTTTGGAAATTACAATGAAAGTAATATGATAGTCTTTCAATTATTTATACGTATTATAATTACATGATATGCTTAATATGAAATTTCACAGTCCGTCCGTACCCCTCCCAAAACATATTCAATCTTCACATCCAATACTCAGAAATATTTCTATGGATGAAGCACCAACAATGAAATTACTACAAAGCCAAACTGCAAACACAGCAACAACAATGACAAATAGTACATCCTCCTTGTCATTGAATCGACAGCAAACTTTTATTGTGGACAAATTACCAAATAATGGTAAAGTATCAAAGCCAATGGGGTTAGAGTCGAGAATCCCAAGAAAATTATCAGATGAGACTTTAGTTACTCATGGCGGAGGGACAGCATCCCTTCCGTCAGCCAAAACATTCAGTCTCTCTTCTGAAGTCCCCAATTCAATTCAAATCCCTAGTCAGATTAATAATTTTCAAACTCAAACACCAGTTCAACATGAAACAAGGAGATTCTCAATGAGTAAAAAATATTCAGAACAGTCTGATGATGTTGGGACTAATAATCGTGCTGGGACCGTTGTGGATGGTCTCAGTATGCACATGAATATTAATAACAACAATCGACAAGTACCAGTGACCACACTTACATTCTTAGGATCTAATATGTTTGTAGCTTCTAATGCTCCAGCCCCAGTCCGTTCCCCTAATAATCAACTGAATCATTTATCCTCATCCCATTCCTTAGGACAAAAGAAGACTTCACCCAAAAAATCTAATTTTTACTCCCAATCCAACAATAAACCCATTGCCTTTGGTTCATCTGTCAATAAAGAATCTTTTCTTCCGAGAATGAAAGTTGTTGATGATAATAATTCGTCTTTTCCTTTCTTTGCATTAGGTATGACACTATTTTATTTTATATATCAAATCTAGGTTAATGAGCCATTTGTCCCAATATTCATGTCATTCGATCCATGCTATTAAATATTATAGGCAGTCCTTCTAAACCTGGAACAAGCACAATTCGAAAGAAGGATAAATGGGATTCCTCTACTTTGACTCGAAAGCCGAGTACGACGGGTATTCAGCATGAGAAGAGTGTGAATGAGGTGGGAAAATGTTTAACTTTAACGCTTAATTTGAATTCTACAACTAGAGAAAAATTCCTCTCAAGAAGTTCAAGTTTATTTGTAGAGAAACCCTCTAAGAGTTAACTGTCATGCATGACACAAGTATGCCTTTATCCTATCCTCTCCTCTCCCAAACAATTTATATAACTTATATATATTTATAACGTAACACAATGTCCTTGTCAACTAATATCACTCTTGTTCTGTGTCTTTGTGTATTTTGTGTCATTTCTAGAGACCCGAGGCCCCTTCTCCGAAAAACACTTTGCCATTCATGTAAATTCAAACATGTGATGTTTTTGCACTACACTCAATACCGTAAAAAAGAGAGGTTTTTTATATAGTACATTTATAATATATATATATATAGCTCATAGTTTATTTACAAGTTTACTTTGATTTATATAACAATATTATTATAACAGGACTTACGTATTGTAATTAATAATTAGTATAATAAATAAATTGTATCGCTATTAAAATGATAATATAATAAATTGATATATTATCAGCAATAAAATTCAGATGATGATATCTTCTAACATTTAAATATGATAGTGTGTAAACTCCTTTAATTCATAAATGAAATTAGAGGAATCATAATAAAGAAAAAAGAAGAGAAAAAAAATGATTACAGAACACTGAGAATAACTCGTATTGACAACGACCATAACAAAATATTAATATTTTGCAGAGAAAAGAAAATTAATTCAGACACAGAATTAATTGTATGACTGATTGTGTTTGCCGCTGCCATATTTGATTTAAAAAAGAAGTAGATTAATTTAATGTGTCATTGATATAGAGAGAGAAGAGAAATAAAATTCATATTATGGAAAAAATATATTCAAGTTATTCATAAAAAACAACAAAAATTTATTCGCTGTCGCTTTTTGACATGTCAAAATCATTTCCTTGGTTTAACATGTCTATGCTATCACGTTTTAACAATGGTATAATTAAAAGAGAACTTTTCCCCGTATTCTCCTGAAACCATCGACCTAGCTTATTCTCTTTTCCTATACCAACAACTAAAAATTTACCATTCTTTGAAAAATCTATACAATTTATCCAACCGGGGCAAGGCACATTAAAAACTGGCGTTAACGACTTACTCCTTTCCCCCACTTTCCATAGTCGAACGTAACCATCCGAAGAGCCAGTGGCAACTAAATCTGTATTTGTAAAAGTTGAAATTGCGGATACCCAACGAGGATGATTTCCATTGGGGTCTATTCCATGAGCTTGTTCTATTGTGACTAAAGGTTTCTTTCTATTCACATTCCATAGGGAGATTGAACCATCATCTGAGGCTGACAGAAAATTTTCTTCATTAATTAACTTTACAGAGTCAATATTTCCATAAGGATTTCCATTATACACCAGTTGGGATTCTTCTACAATTTTCCACACACGGATACTTCCATCCCGTCCTAAAAAGTACGCAGATAAGAATAAGATTATGATTAAACTTTCCAGATAAACAAGTCTTTACAGTTTTGTTACCATTTATAATATAAAATAACTTCATGATAACTTTTATTAACTGTTTCCCTTATTTTAGTACACTAAATGACTAATAATTAGTCATTAGTAGAATTATTCTACTATCATTTTCAATACAAGTTTACTTGAAAAATAAAAACATTACACACCTCCAGAAGAAATAGCTCGTTCTCGATTAAGTGAGTCTATCGATGTTACCTGAAGACAAGTTTAATAATAAATGATCAGTATAAGTACTTACTTAAATATTGTTAATTTCATAGTACGATGAAATGCAATGCAAGTTATAATTAATGTGCCTTACCGAATCTTGATGACCAAATAAAGTTTCTACATAGCTCATTTCATCTAGTGACCAAATTCTAACAGTTCTATCATCTGAACAAGAGTACAATGTATGCGTCTTCTTTCGAAATACAAGGCCACGAATAGGTTTTCGATGACCTAGGAGTAGTGAAAAAAATATTTATATAAATAATTTGTACATTTATCCATAAATATGTAAAAGATATCATTAGTACTACTTTTTTGTTTGTATTATCAAGTTTGTAAAAAGATTTTACCTTTGAATACATGTTTTCGCTGTAAGGTATCCGGATTCCAAATGACAATTTTATTATCCATGTCCCCAGTAGCAAGAAATTTACCGTCACTAGAAATGGCCATGCAAGTAATTGTAGAGGAATGTGAAGAATTATCATCTGGTTTGACTGCTGGGAGTTTAATTCCTTTCTTTGCCTTTTTCTTGGAAAGACGTTCTAACCGCTTGACAATATGTATTTTTTTACCCTCACTCACAGACCACTTGTATAAATGTCCATCCTTACAACCCGAAAAAATGAATTGTTCATCTGGAGAAATTGCAAGACATGTCACAGACTGTTTCATATATTTTGAACATCTAAGTAATTGAGTTTGATTAGCAGTCGGTGCTTGCAATCCATCCGCAACTTGTCTTTTTAATCTTCCTTCAGCCTCTAGGACATCTTCTTGTAGTCGTTTACTCACAGCCACATCATCAACTTGAGCATCTTCAGTCCTCTGTCTTTCCTCCTTTTCAATTTCTTCTAAATATAATTTAGCTAGTCGAACTTTTTTCTCTTGTGCTGTCTCCACATCTTCATCATCCAACACAACTTGGTCCTCTTTATCTTCAATATCAGATTCTTCAGATCCACTCGATATTTCTTCATCAAATTTTGGTTTCTTCCCTGAAGGAACCACCATGGACTCCCCATTGAATTTTTGATGATTATTATTATTTTGAAACTTTCGTTTTTGACTACCAAACTTATTGGGACGAACCACACGTTTCTTTGCGTCTGTATTCCCTAATCTGTTGGTACTACTTCCCTCTTTTTTCCGAATGAAAAAAGGCATTTTTATACAAGAATAATGTCTTTCAACGAACTTAAATAATTATAAACAATTTTAAACCAAAAAAACCTGACTTGAAACTTTTCGTCCGACCACATGCGTGCACGAAATCAAATCTTCACGCGTAAAGGGGAGGGGACAGTTTCTCGATGATTTTAAAAATAAATAAAAAAAAATTTTTTAAGACGAGTTAAAATAAGATTACTTTGATACTTAACGACTTACAAAGTATTTCCCTATTCATAATTTAGTAAGATGAAACTATAAATGTCATCCTTTCGTAATATATAGAGCGCTATAGTATATATTTTTTTTCGTTAAAGGTTATATAACTTTTAGAGAATGTTTATATTTTGGCCGGTAGTTATTTTCTTATTTTCTTAAATGTCGATTATCATGATTAGAAAATAATTGCATTTAAATTATTCAGCTGCTGCAACATCTCCTCTAAGAGCTTGAACAAGTGGATCTAACGTGTCCTCTAAAGTCAGTAAATATCCCGTGTTAGCTGAATTTCTGGCAATCAATGTAATGACAATGGGCATCTTATTTAATTGGATGACCTGAAAAGATTCATCAATCAATATAATTGTTAATACAAAAAGAGTGTTATGAATCCTGTAAAGAGACTAACTACACATTCTTGCTTTCATAAACTAACTTAAAAGGATGAACTTACCTGATAGTTTTCGTACATGGAGATGATTTTGGTATTTTTACCCATCCCTAATTTACTGGCTTGATCTGTAGCATTAGCAAAAGAAGACAAAAAGTTCATTCGAAGTGCAAGCTCTGGAACTGATTCAGCATTCACTGTCAAATCATACGATGAATTGTCATTATTAGGTTGTTGCCCATTTTAAATGCAAAATATTTATTTTGATACTTTGAATGAATGAAATTCCTTAGTGCTTGTAAATACCTTTTAAAATTGGAACTCCATCTCTATCGGTAATCAAGATTGCGTAAAGACCATCAATGCTAAATTTAAAAAATAAAACATTACAAAAATTAACTGTCAATTGTTTCAAAAACATAATGAGCCGACAAATAGGTCTTTTACAAAAACAAACAAAGAAATGTTTACCTTGAGAGAATTTGCATAAGATTTTGCTTGAGGCTCACGTCTGCCATTCTTTGTTGATAACCTTCAAGTCCTTTAACAGTCGGGTCAGTTACAACTTGATGACGATGAAGATATCACCTTTAAAACCCCTCAAAAATAGACAAAAATCGGAGTGAAAAAAGGGGTTTCTCTTCTTTTTTTCGTCTCTAGATTTCAAGGGGAGGGGAGCCAACATTCAAACATGTACAAATTTTTTTTCCACGAGTTTGACGAGCTTGTGACGAGCTTCACGAGACTCAAAGTTTAAGTACAAAATGCTTATGAAATACTAAATAGTACTAAATAACAAACTATGGACAGAGACAGTTAATTGTGATTAAGTTTCCCGAGTGCAATAGCGTTGTTATATCTATAACAATGTACCTCCTAATTTCAAAAGCGCACTCGGTCATAAGAAAAAGTGCTCTAAATTATCTATTTAGACCTTATTCGGCAGAAAATTCTTCTTACCCGGTAAGAATTACCATCGGATCAACAGTGAAAGATGTTACAAAACCTCAAGCACTTCCTCTGGTGCCTATTAATTATTGTAATTACAATATTTTCTTATTATCCTAAAAAATGTTAATCGATTGCACCAGCAATTAAATAAAATTTTCTTGAACTTAATGACACAGACTAAAGATCTCAAAATGATTCTGTTCTCTTTTATTTGGCACTTTTAGATAAAAAATCCTTGACCCAGACTGAACTAGGGCATCTACAATGGAGTAAGAATTAATTTTGGTGCAAATTTCTCAATGTGTGTAATTTTAAAACATGTCAGTATAATTATTTTTTCATTTTTCAAGTGTTGAAAAAAGATATGATGGGTCAAGACATGTTTTTATTGGGACCTCCGGGAGCTGCAAAGCGTCGACTAGCTATGGCTTTTGCCGAATTAACAAGAAGAGAAATAGAGTATGTTTGCCTGTCCCGAGACACGACTGAATCTGACTTGAAACAACGTCGTGAAGTTTTTGAAAAGTCTGCGACATACATTGATCAGGTACATGGTTATGGTTATGTAATATACATTATCTATTAGTATGAATTAGTAGAACAGTTCAATATGTATCAGCTGTTTGCTTAGCAAAAGAGTTTAATTAAAATTAAATTATGTATCGATTTCTTTCCACAGACTGCAGTCAATGCCGCCACTCATGGACGACTTTTAATCATTGAGGGAATTGAAAAGGCAGAAAGGAATGTTTTGCCATTACTCAACAACTTATTAGGTGAGAACAAATTGTTTCATTTATTTAATTCTCATTGAATACCGTTAAATAATAATCATGTTATTTAGAGAATCGAGAGATGCAACTGGAGGATGGCCGTCATTTGATTGCACATGACAGATTTGATAAACTAACAAAGGTTAATGACATTTTTCATTAATTATAATTTGTGTAATATATCAAGTGTACAACAAGTAAAATTTATTCTACCTTTCTCTTACAATTTTTTTTATGAAAATAGGAGCACGATAAAGAGTCCTTAGAAAGGTGGAAACTTGTCAGAGTTCATCAAGACTTTCGGGTCATTGCATTGGGACTTCCTGTACCCTCCTTTACGGGAAATCCTTTAGATCCACCTCTAAGATCCCGTTTTCAAGGTGACCGAATAATTTAGGAAAATGGATACATCACAAATAAATTAACGTCTAACTTTATAACTAATAAGAACCTTGTTTTAAAATTTTTAGGTCGTTCTATAATCCCACCAACACCTGATGTAAGTAAATTTCCTCTTGTTTTTAGTTTAAAATGGCCAAAAATTATTATTTCATTCTTACACATTGAAGGCATTGAAGCATATTTAAGAAAATGCCATTGTATTCCTCGATGTAATATAATATGCATTAAGGGTACAAGGATTCACAATCAATAGACAGTTTAGGATACTCAGCTTTCATTGCATTGTCACGGTCACAAGAAGAAGAAAGTAGAATAATTATTAGCTTGACAAATTCTTTTCCTTGAAACTTGCATACAAGTATGCAGTTTCTGATGGACAGTTTCTGTCACATAAGTTTTATTTTCCATGCAAGTACCAATTTATATTCTAATGTTTATATATTTCCCATTTTTTTCTCCATCAAATTGCAGTTTCCTTGCACTAATAACCGTTATTACGCTTTCGATTCCTCATTTCAAAACATGAAATATTTACTTTTGGTCTCCATCATCATATCCATCAAGGTTAGAATCGACATTCATACTCATATAGGCACACAGTCTCATGTTCATCACAAGATTGACAGGTGGAAGGAAGGACGGTTTGTTTCTATATTTGTCATTCATATGCGTACATAGTTTGCATATATACATACGTATAATATAAAAATACATATTCTCCCCATGAAAATGTCGTGAAAAAATTAATGTGTAGGGTACGCACACGCATAACAATTTATATTCTATGCTACCAAGATGAGTTGTATGGGTATGCTGAAATCATTTCATTTTTATCTTATATATTTTTTTGCTGTTTTTCTGTTGACACTATATATACCTTTCAAGTCCAAAGTTGTCAGAATAATAATGGTGAAGCACAGATTGCTGTGCAAAAGAACTGTAGGGTTCCAAACAGTCCAAACTGTATGGCAATCTCGTTTATTTTTATTTCCATTGTATAGTTCACACGCACGGCACAGCACGGACAACAGTGAACAGGTTTTCTTTCCTTGTACATATATTATTATTTTTAAGGTGGTATATCGTAGCATCTCATCTGATTTATAATTTCAAGAAACTCTCACTCTTGAGTCTCTCGACTCCTTCGTTTTTTTCTTTTTTTTATTTATAAAAATGGTATCCTGTATTTTCATTTAGAATAATACAGACGACAGTTATATTTATTCCGGTTCATATTATTATATTTGGATCGTAATCATACAGTGTTATTTTTAGACACTGAGAATCTCGAACTGGAGAATATTTGTCCACACCATGAAAATACAAATATTTTCATTCTTCTTTCACAGTACCTTTGAAGAAAGTTTTTAAAAAGAATCACCTACTTTCTTTTTATACTGTAAAGTTTGTAAGTATAAATGATGGTTTATAATTGGGTGCACAAATAGTGGACAGAGTGAGTATAATTTCAACAGTTCCTACATGTGTCAAAAGAAAGTCTGTTTAGTGTGTTATACAGGGTGAAAGTTAAGCTCATGTTGATTATTGACTGGTGAAAGCAAAGGGGGATTCTTTAACCGGTCCGAATGTTTCAAGTCAAGCACAAATAAGATTACATAACAATATTACAGTAAAAGTTGGTAAACCTCCACTTGACATGCATTCAAGACCTAGATGAAGTGGCCGTGGAGAAAGAAGTGAAAGGCGTAAAAGTGTATAGTTGGGAACTGTATGTGTGTGGTTTTCACTTTTCTATCCATTACTATATTATTTTATACTTTCACTGGCCACCGTCTTACAAGTACACTAGAAATTATTTCCAGTTACTCTCAGTTTGGACGTCGGGGTGAATGAGGAAACAAGCTTTCCCCACTTTCTCTCTCTTTCTCGTAGAATCTAAAAGTGAAAGAGACTCTTATGAGATCTCTAGGGAAAAATATTTTTTTTAAAAGTTGAATTATAGTAATGGAAAAAGTGTATTAATATAAAATTTACAAGCAAGCTTTTTGTGTGTGAAAGCACTACGTACACAATAGAAGAGAATGTAAAATCGAAAGTGAGCACGTGGACAAACTTAGTAAACTTTGTATTTTGTGTTGTGCTAAATTTGTGTCTCTGAGAGGTGAAAATACTGTCACTTTCCTTAGTGCTAGTGCTAAAAAACCATGGGAAGCTTGAAGGATCCATTAGTACAGTGTATATAATATTATTTGTCAAAAATACTGGTGGACATTTGGCAAATGGTCGATTTTATCACGAGTAATTTATGTCCCTGTTTAGTCTACTATTATTTGTGTGCGAAATTTACTGTCTAGTCTCTACAAGTATTTTGCAGTGCTCATCCATATATAAATGTGTTGGTGTGAAATATATATATTTGAAACATGGGAATATCTACTAAAAATACACATATCTCTGAACATGAACAAGTGGAGTATAAGTAGACAATGTGAAATATTCTAAATATTTAAATCGATATACTTCATGTAGGGGGTAAATGTATGAAAGAATTAAACTTACTATTTGCAAGAGTAAAATACTTTGCAAATCATTCCATTCCATACTGGCAAAAGAGAGAGACTGAATGATTGTGAGTTTTATTTATAGGATTTATATGACAAGAGATCGGCATGAGGTCTAGCTAGGATTTGAATGTAAAAACATGGCGTTAACGTCATGATTTATGGTTAGAGGATGTGGGACAGTGCGAGAAAACCGATCAAGATAAAGAGTGTCATTCAAGCAGATGGAACAAGACGATTTCTTTTGGAAGCCCAAGATAGTATCAGTAGGAGGGACAATAAAAATCGTATTAGTAAAAATGGTCGTAATCGAGAGGACAAGAAAGGGATTATTGTTAAAATTCCCAATATTCAACGACTAGCAGACAATGAGGATGAGATAGAGTCTGGTGTACAATCTCAACCAAACAACGGCACGACAACCACACTGAACAACAACAACAACTTTTCAACCCAAAATTTGGGGGTTGAGTGGTCAGGTGGGGAAGTTAATGGGAATTTGAATTCAAAGAGTGACTCCTTAGAAATTAATGGTAATCGTGTTTGGAGACAGAGTCGTCGACTCCTCAAAAGTTTTGATCCCCAACGTTTTGGTGGTGGAGAGACTCGTGATTTTGACTTACCATTAATTCATTGTCCAAATCATAAACAAGATCATCTTTTAAATATTCATGAACTATTTCCTAATGGATTTTTTAATAAATCTACATTATATAATGGTCATCACGGTGGAAAACAACAGTATAGTGATTCAGAGCAATCAGAATTTAGTTTAAATTTTAATCTACCCTCAAATTGGAAACAAAGTAGTTCTTGGACAAAAGGAGTTTGTTTTGGAAATAAGACAAATAATAAACGTGGATCTAAATTTAATAGTCAGACAAATTGTGACATTCGTGAGACAAGATCATTGTCACCAGATCAACTCATGTCTATCTCAGCCTCAAGCTCTCATTTATTGGATAAGGAAACAAATTCCCTTTGTTCCCGAATTATGACTTGGATTGACAAGGAAGTGAAGAGAAATAAAGGAAATCTTCCAACGGGGATGAAGGGAAGTGATATGAGAATCATTAATGGATTTAGTATGTCTCCACCATTAGAATCTTCATCTTCAGATAATTCAAGTCTAGCTGGTAGTGTCACTAATAATAGTTCAGGTGGTGGGAGTAGTATTAGTAATGGACTGTTGGAAATTATTGGAGAAAGTGGGGATGAGATTGATGGTTTAGGTCTTCCTAAGATTACGTCCAGTCTCAAAAAAGGAATTATTTCTACCTCCATGTCCTTTATTTCAAACAATGAGAGACAACAACAGGAAAAGAGTAAAAGTAAAAAATCTGTTACTATTGTAGAAGATGTCAATGTTGTCAAACAAAGAAAAAAACGGAAGAAAAAAAATCTGGAAATTCGAGAGGTAGACGAGACGATGGAAAATGGAGATAATTCATCTCCAACTCACCTTCATGTCTGTGGAGAAGTTAAATTGGATGACTGTGTTGTGTATTTAATGGGAGAGACAAAGTCAAGACCTATTTGTAATATTGAAGTGCCAGAGAATAGAAAAGAGCGTGTACAACTTCATATTTTTCTTCCGGTTATTCAGTAGGAGGAAAAAATGAAAACTTTAATTTTTTTTATTTCCAAAATTCTAAAATTGCCAATTTTTTATGTAATTTTTTACATAACTAATATGTTCATATTCCTTCAAATTTATACCATGGTACGTTGACAATCATTGTCATTCTCTCACTTTCATTTATGCTAAACTTGTATAAGAAATGTTGTGAATAAATGATATCCTTCTGATTAACGATTTCATTGGTGATTTTAATTTAAAATGGTGGTACTTGTATGTACAATTTTAGGTAAAATGTCACTCATATAAATAAAACGATTTAGCTATTACAATTTATTCTTATTACAATCATTTATAATCCAAATTAAGTTTTAAATTGTTTGAAAAACTTTATTTCTCGCTTTCTTGGTACATTCACAAAATAAGAAGCTGGAATTTGGGTTTAGATTGCATGTAAATTGATGTGTTAGTGATCAATAGAAATTGTAAAGCGTAATTTCAGTCTATGGGTTTTTGTGAGACCAAATTTTATTTTAAATCGGAAAAGTTACATGGAATTTGAATGTTTTCAAATGATATGAGGGAAAGTGGACATGGTGGTATTCCAATTCTTGTTTCTTTCTCCATGAGAATTTTAAAAATGTGTTTGTGTATGTGTGCAAGTAATTTCATCGATTCCCTCTTGTCTTGTCTGATGATGTGAAATTAAGGAATTTCCGTTCACTTTTATCGAGAAAGTTTTCTTTTCCCCTTCTTCTCCTTGAAAGGGGCATAAAAGTTTTTTAAATAGTTTTTTACGTCCGATTAGACTTTGGTTTTCCAACCTTCAACTCAAAAAAAGAATGTTCGATTCAGGAAGTAATTTTATGTTACTTCTGGAAGTTGTCCTATTGAATCCGGTCATCATCATATGACTTGAGTTTTTCTGTTTTTCTACTTTGATGGCATTTCGTGTATTCTAGAAAAAAGGGCACTACGTACGTATCTGTATTTACATGTACACCAGTATGTACAATAGAAGGTTAGCTACACCTGTGACGGAAGACGAGAGCATTATAATTCTAGCGGAATTTAATTTTTTTGACTTTGCGTGATGCAATATACGACTGACTGATGTTCTTGAAGTTGAATGGGGGAGACATGGAGACAAGTGTTGATTACACCAACGGTTTTGTAGACACGAAACTGTGAGACGTTTGGATGGAATTTTTAGGTTTTTTTTACTCAGCATAGCACAATGGCAGATTTCATGATTGTGAGCGAGAAAATTGGAACGATTTTACTGTCATATTTATCTCTACTCAACTCTACATTTAGATACATGAGTACCCGGCTAGCGCAAAAATGTCGGGTTTTTGCCGGGTTCACAGTACTAGATGTGTATGTCTCTAATGTTAGTTCATAGCATTCTTCCTATTAAATAGGCACTTTCATCACGATTGTATTTGAGTGCCATAATAATTAATAGAGGAAAGATGAGACAGCCTACTTGATAGAGCCCACTTTTGTCATAATGGGAAATATTTAAATTATCTTTAAAAATTAGGAAGTGTATATTGTCTGCTATGGCCATGCATAACAAAATAATATTGCATTATATTATAAATTCTGCATATTAAAAAAGTATGATTATTAGGAATCATTTGTTTCATAATTTATATGACTGTAGGAATCGCTGGAAGTCCTTCATCAATTGGCTCCTAATGTTCCTGTGGAAGAACTAAAAAAACTCAACTCTTTGGCATACTCAATCGTTTGGAGTAACGATCCAGATTTTAGACAAACGACAGAAAATCCATGGTCTATGTCCCTGCCTCATTTTCCACTTGATAGTTTGTACGAAGCTGCTTTACTCTTGGTATGAAATCATTGTTATTATTTGTTCATGTGTTGATTATAATGATTCGAAAAAATGTTGACTTTGAAGAATGAAAATTATAATTCTTATGTGATTTGTATAGGAGCACAATGTACCACTTTATAGTTGCTTGACTCGCATGTATCCGTATGATTTGATTCTGGACAAGAAGGAAGGAAGTGAAGTTAAAGCTGTTGAGGAGATTATAAAAAATGCAGGATTTCAATTTGGGAGGACATTTAACAAAAATTCAAGGTCAAAAGTCGAGGATAACTATGTTCCTATTCCTAGCATTGAAAATGTTGCACAGGAAATGATGGAGTCATTCTCTGTGAAAAAAGATATGTGTGTTATTGGGAGGAAAGGATCCGGGAAGAGTGTGGCTGTGAGGAGATTTGCACAATTGACTGATTCCAAAATTGAACCAGTTGTCATGTTCAAGGTAAGGGCTGAGAATGTGATTTTGTTAATTTGAGACTAATGTTATAATCACAATTTTATTGTTAGGACATGACAGCAAGGGATCTCTTACAACAAAGAACCACAACTGCAACAGGGGATACAGTATGGGTCAATTCTCCATTGATTAATGCAGGTAAATCAAAATCAAAATTAAGTACCTCTATTAATTTTGAATAACAAAAACTTCATCATAACTGTCTGTGTTTTTTTTCCTTTAGCTTTGGAAGGTAAATTGGCATTACTTGATGGGATCGACCAAGTGCATTCCAGTACTCTGTCCGTTATTTATAGGTAACAAGATTATGAACTTAATTGTGAACACAATTTTTTTTAATTGTATTTTTTGTCGATAATTAATGACAAATTCTTTGTACACAGACTAGTCCAAGACAGAGAATTACAATTAAATGATTCCACTCGGCTACTGAGAGCTGATCGTTACGATGCCTTAAAAGATGGTGGAGAAGATTTAACCGGTATAAAAAGAATTCATCCGAATTTCCATGTTGTAGCAACAGCAGGAACACCTGATGGCAAAAAGAAATGGTTGAGCCCAGAGCTGTTGAGCGTCTTCTTTTATCATAATCTTCCAAAAATAACTGAAGAAGAAGAAGTTAGCATAATTGAATCATATGTAAGTCTCAAATCTCAATTTAATGGAGTAACATAAAACAAATAGTCAATAGTGGACATATTTACTGAAGAATTTATAATTATGTGTTCTTTGTAATTTTAGTGCAACAATATTCTTTCTTCAGAAATAAAACAAATTGTTAAAGTTGCAAGAAGTCTTCGTGAATCAGATGAGTCCTCGAAAAAATCATTAGCAGCCTCTCTTTCAACAAGACAGCTTATTCGTATTGCAAGGAGACACGAAACTTTTGGTGGTAGTCCTTTCTTTGAAGTCTCTAGGGCGTGTCTCACAAGGTATTACTAGTGAATGCGAGTTATTTTCTCAAATTCATTTTATGTACAAACTTTAATTGAAATTTCTGGCATATTCTTGGTAAGGTTCTTGCCACCTTTGAATCGAGACGAGTTGGAAGGAGTTTTACTCAGGCATCAGATTACTCGTGATAAAAAAGTTCCTGCGTCTGAATTAAAAATTGAGCTCAGTGATGACATGTTAAAAATTGGTAATACATCAGTAAAGATTTGGCCCAACACGATTCACAAGTCCAAAGTGCCCCATGTTCTTTTCTACAACATTCAGCAGGTAGAAAAATATTTTGGTCAATAGTTGCAAGAAGTCGTTTTGTGCAATTGTTTATTTAGTGTTTATAAAAAATATGTTATGATTTCAGCATATTAAAGCCCTGGAGGAGTTGTTAAAGGATTATCTAATGGGAGAACATCTCCTTCTTGTTGGAAATCAGGGTGTCGGAAAAAATAAACTGGTGGATCAACTACTTTTCTTAATAAATCGTCCTCGAGAATATATTCAATTGCACAGGTTAATTTCTTTTTTCTGTACATTTTTCTGAATTTTGTGGTGGTTCATTTAGAGTTTTAATAATTATTTTGTTGTCATCTACTACACAGGGATACCACAGTCCAGAGTTTAACAGTACAACAAAAGGTCATTGATGGTATAGTTTCTTTTGAAGATTCCCCATTAGTCAGGGCAGCCAAGGAAGGGCATGTGATCGTTATTGATGAAGCGGACAAGGCTCCTACACATGTCACGTGCATTCTCAAAGTACAAAATAATTTTAATAATGATAAAAGTACTTTTATACTTTGTAAATATAATACTGTAAAATCTTTACTGATTTTTTTTTGTTATAGACATTGGCAGAGAATGGTGAAATGATTCTGTCCGATGGAAGAAGAATTGTGCCAAACAATTTTGTCAAAGATGAGAACACTGATGAAAGTACTATCATTCGACTGCATTCAGATTTCCGAATGGTAAGCTTCAATATAAAAATATTATTAACATGCAGTGGTGAATACATTTTCTTATAATTATTTGGAATTGTCAGTTTGTTTTAGCAAATCGACCTGGTTTCCCATTCTTAGGAAATGATTTCTATTCCATGATGGGTAAGTTGAAATAAATTCAGATAAATGTTCTACAAGCTTTATAGTAAATTAAAACCACATGTACTTAATTCAGAAAGAGTTTTTATTGTAAAATGTATTTTGTTGTAGGGGATTTATTTAGCGTTCATGCTATTGACAATCCGTCGTTTGAATCTGAAATGGAACTGCTTAGAAAATATGCACCGACAATTCCTGAGGATTATTTAAAGAGATTAGCTCTCGCTTTTGGAGGTTTGCTACACTTCTAATTTCAATGAATACAACATTTATAAATATAATGTACCAGAAAATAGTATTTTTTACAATCTTTTAATTCTAGATTTAAGGAAATTAGCTGACGAAGGAACAATTTCTTATCCATACTCTACTCGGGAAGCTGTGAACATTGTTAAGCATTTACAGGTTAGTAGAGATTTCGTAATTCTATTTTTTGTACATTTTGTTTGTATTATATAAAATATTATTTTTGTAGCAATACCCAGAAGATTCATTGTCAGAAGCCATAGACAATGTATTTGATTTTGACGTGTACAATTCAGATTTAAGACAAATAGTAAAAGAAACTTTAAGGAAATACAAACTAGAACCATCACAAGGAGTTTTATTGCGAAAACGAAAAGGGTACATATAATTTGTTTGCAAATAATAGTGTCTGACAATTTTAAATCATTCTGAGCATTTTAAATTTCAATTTATTTATTTTATTTATTATTTTTTAGAGACTTGTCAGTTAATGTGACGTCATTAGCTGATCTTCTTAAAACTGGAGATGGTAATCCTGCTCAACAAGATTCTGATAAAAAATTCAAGCCAGAGGATTTTCAAAATCCAAAATTTGGAAAAGTGGATCCTAGCAATGCTTCTCATGTTGGTGGCAATACATGGGCTGGAGGTTCCGGTGGAAAAGGGACAGCGGGATTGGGTGGTGCTGGTGGTCCTTACCGTCTTGACTCTGGAAATCCTGTGTTCCAAGTTTCAGATGAGGCCAAACAGTCAGGTACACATTAATAAAAAGAAATAGAATATTCAAGTTGTTGAAAAGTTATTTAAACGACTTACAACTTTTTTTTACATTGCAGTTCCTCCAGAAGTACTCAAGATGGCTAGAGAAATGGCCAAGAAAGCATTTGATGAAAAGATGAAGGAAATTAAAATGAGTCAATATGATGGAAAAGTATACGAAGAGTATTTAGCCCCAGTTAGACCCCAGATTCAAGCACTCCGAGTCATATTGCAGTCACTTCAAGCTAAAGCCAAAGAACGTAAATGGGCCAAACATCAAACTTCAGGAGAGTTAGATGATGGAAAAATTATAGAAGGTAAAGTTAATGGCTTTTTTATCTCTCAGCACTATAATATTCATGTGGATCTGATTTTTAGGAATTGTTGGCGAAAAGAATATTTACAAGAATAGACAAGACGAGGAGCCAGAACCAGGGGATCCTCAGCAGAAACCAAAAAGACTAAAATTAATTGTAGATGTCTCAGGGTCAATGTATAGGTATTTTTGGCATCTTTTCACTTTCACACATGCAACTTATGTGACTAATTCTTGTTTCGAAATTAAAGGAACTTTTGTTTTTGTAGATTTAACGGCTATGACAATCGACTGACGCGAATGTTACAGGTAACTAACATACAATTTATAGAGAAAGACAGAACATGTGTCAAATGTTTTTTCTGCATTTTCCTATTTTTCGTATAGTGTGCTCTCTTAGTCATGGAGGCGTTTAGGTCATTTGAAGATATTTTCCAGTACGAAATAATAGGACATTCAGGCGAAGATTACAAACTACAATTAACAGATAAAGAGTAAGCTTTTTGAATTATAAAATTAAAACGGATATATTCGTTGTGTCGCCATACCTAATATTTATGTTTTATTTCAAAAATTTAGTATGCCTCCAAATGATGAGAAGGAACGTATTGATGTTCTTAGGTAAAGACTTTCTTATTTAAAATAAATGCAGTATAAAATTGTAATTTTACTAGAAATTAATTGTACTTACAATTATTTAAAATGATGGTGTGTAATTTAATATTTCCAGAATGATGCATCTTCATAGTCAATTTTGTGCATCGGGTGATTATACTTTAGAAGCCACACATGACGCCATTACTTCATTTGCTGATGAGCTTGAAGATGCGGATGAAGCTTTTGTCATTGTATTATCAGACGCTAATTTAGAACGATATGGTATCAAGCCATCAGAATTTTCCAAGATTTTGAACACAAATAATGACGTTAAGGCTTTCTCCGTATTTATTGGGTCTTTGGGTGACCAAGCTACTAGGTATGAATTTTAATTTTCAGCATATGCTGTAGTACAGATATAATTATAATTGTATTTTTATACCATTGTATTTTTTTATCTTACAAAAGGTTGACAGAACAAATGCCTCCGGGAAAAGCATTTGTTTGTCTGGACACAGCAAAACTACCTCAGATTTTACAGAGAATATTTTCACAAACTATTTTAGCTAATTAACTTGCTATGAAGTTAAGAATGTTTTTTTTGATAGACTCTTTGTAGAACAAAGAGAAAAAATAAATAAAAATTCTGTTACGTTGTTTTAAAAAATGGTCGTTGTTACATTTTATCTGACTGTCAAAATTTTCTTTAAGATTGACAGTGCATATGAATTACAATACTAAATTAATTATAAGATTAAAAGTTGAGGTGGCCAAAGTTTAGAGCTGCTTTGCCTTTAAATTCAATCGTGGTCCATTTAAAAAATTCCATTCTATCTTATACTAATTAAACCAATGAATCCTACTTTAAGAGAGTGGATCAAGTAGTAGATGAGGATGAAGGAAGGCAACTTGTCCACAGTCCAATACACGGAGCACTCATATTACATTCTCATTATGTACAGTGTGTCCAATTGTCAGTCTACATGGTTTCTTATGAGAGCACTATTTCCCTAGTTTCGACATGTTAAAA